>VZTU01018047.1:14937-33217 GCA_013400835.1 Zapornia atra
ATGGGGGGTTTGGAGCCTTATTTTCTTTAAAAATCCTGCAAAGAGTATTTCAGGAGAAGGAGAAACTTGTACAAAGTGTTACTTGGGCTAGTGTATTACAACAAACATTTTTACAAACATCCTTGAACCTTGAAGCTGCAATTTGTTTCTGAAATGGAGCGCTTTTGAATACATTTGTATCAGTCTCTGCTTTCAGATATTTTTTCCTGTGAGCACAGCAGCAAAGGAGCTGTTTTGCTTTAAAAAAAAATGAAATTATGATCTCATCCAGTGCTAAAACTTCCTTTGTCTTTGAGCCTTGACAGTAAAATAATGTTGTTAGAGGACAGAGGTTATCTCCAACTCAGGCTGGTAGTAAGTAAATCAAAATTGCTTGGAGCAATCCCAAGGCCACCAGGGTTTTCCAGGGTGAGCAGGATACAGTCTTGTGTAAACCCTTAGCAATACCCTGTCAGCATCTGTGAGCCCTGGCAGCAGGGCAATGTGTGTGCACTACAGGTTTATATTTGAAGGTTTAAATTGGATATTAAGGGGAAGGTTTTTTACAGAGAGAGTGGTGAGGTGCTGGAACAGGCTGCCCAGAGGGGTGGTGGATGCCCCATCCCTGGAAGTGTTCAAGGCCAGGTTGGATGGGGCCCTGGGCAACCTTGTCTAGATCCAGCTCTGGAGGTTGGTGGCCCTGCCTGTGGCAGGGAGGCTGGAACTCTATGATCCTTGGAGTCTCTTCCAACCCAGACCATTCTATGATTCTATACTACATTACTGTTCCTTCTTGCTTTCCTAAAGCAAACCCCTGCTTTGCATCCAACGCCGGAGGTAGGAGGGTTAGAAAGCATCACGCTGAAGCTGCCAGAGCTGCTACCACCACCTGCTTTTTTCTGTTCCACTGGAGGTTTCTTGTTCTTCTGCATGCTTGAAAGATAAACTTCCATCTGCAGGTGATTCTAACAACTGCACACACTGCTCTGTTAAAGTGTAAAACATGATTGCGATGTTTCCAAAATCAATTTGTAAATATTTAAAAGGGAGCTTTCATGTCTGGATATGTAATAGGCTGCAATTTCCCCTGTCTTCAAGTGTATGGAAATACAGGATGGTAGTTTGTCCACAAAAAGAGACAAACAACTATGAAATCAGATCCCATCTAGCTCCTTAGAAGTTAAGGAGTTTCCATCCATTTCAGTGATGAATACTCGTGATATATTTGCAAATATACTTTTTTTTTAATTAATAGTAATCAAAGTATAAGTTTCCAAGTCTTAAGGAGCCTTAAAGGACTCTTGAGGACTCTTTAAAACAAATTTAATAGCAATATATTTGACATTCATGATGACTTTTCACATATTTTTTCTGGATAAATCCCTCCTAAAAATTCAGAACATGTTTTCTTACTAAATGATTTATTGGTTTTATCAATTCATGTACTCATTTTGGTTATTCATTAATTTTTCAGTGATATTTTAAAAGCAAATAGAGGCACTTTGATTTTTTTCTAAGAGGTTCTCCAGTTTCAGTCCTGCGGATTTGCCTGTTACACCATTTAAATAATAAAATTGCTTTAAGGTCAGTCACTGCTGTGGTGTTACGGTACCTCATTTTCAGCTGCAGCCTTGGTGCTGCAGGTGGCACTCTACGCCTAGTAAAGAAATGGGTCACCTTCAGCACAGCAAGGCCTTGCTAGTTCTCCTCCTTCCCGGCTCAGTGGCTGTATTTCATGAATTAAATAGTAAATAATAATAATGCTCTTCTAAAAAAACCCGTGAATGCATTGTGACAGCCTTCTGGCATGCAGCTCTGCTCTGCGCCCTTCACTGGTCTGAAGTAGTGAAGTATGAAACACTGCTGCTGGGTCTGTACACCTGTTTTCACCCCATGATGCAACCTGTAGCTTCCACACGTGGGGCTGAAACCTTTGGGGGACCTAAATCTTCACATCTTAAAAATATTTCTCTGTATGTTTAGAGGGCAGAGCTTTAAATAATGAGGCTACTTGGCAGGTCTTGGAGGTAAGTGGGCTACCGCATCAGACCTGAGGATGCAGCAGCTTCCTGGTACCCCCTTTGCATGACAAACTCCCCGTGTTGGCTGAGCCCCAGAAAGGGCATTTGCTTCCTTACAGTTCATTTTCCGTTTTGTGCCTACTTCAGCTGTTACACTGTAAGCACTTCAGTGAAAGCCCTCCAAGATGTATTTGGAGAAAGCTTTAGGCTAGTGCACCCCCATTTTCCACTGATAGCTAGGCATCGTTATGAATCTAAGCACGGAAAGCTTATCAGTAACAGCGCCATCCGGGAAGACCTTTCTGTAACTTTGCTTTTCTTGCTGTTCTCCAAAATGGATTCATAATGAGCTGAGTCCATCTGAGGCTCTAATTTACCACTCTATAGGTAAAATGAAATCTGAGAAAACCAATATACAGATAAAAAGGTGAGAGGATGTATTTTGATGGCCTGCTACTCAGAATACAGCAGAGTCTAAAAAGCCAGATAGAAAATAAGCAGTAGGCATATTATACAGACACAATGCCTCCAGGAAGCTCAGCAATCAGATGGCACAAACTCAGATACTAAGAACCTTGGATGGGAATTAAGATGTTTATAAGCTACACCCAAATATATCAAGTCCCTTTTCTCTTTCTGAAAGAGACACATTTCAGAGAAAAGCAGCTCTACCTTTAGCAACACATGGCAGCAAGTGTGTTCCAGGGAAAGAATGTGAAGGCTTTTGCAGCTGCTACTCTGATATGATGAAAAGTTTATCCAAGAGATAGCCTGATCTGGACACACTAAGTGGGATGACAATGAGAAACTCACCCTCCCTATCTTAAATTAAGCATTTGGGTTTTTTCAGACCAATCACAACGTAGGTTCTAGGAACAAAGCAGCACGTTAGACTGTATAGCATGATAGGTGTCAAAGATGTAACAGCCAAACATATCCATGCTTTTGTATCCTGTGAGCAAATTTTTGAGAACGTTGCCTTTATTCCATCCTTATAATATGAACCACATGGAAAACATAAAATTAAGACAAAGTCACTAACATGCTTAAATTTCACATCTTAGTGAGAAATCAGGTCCAAGAAAATACAAAGGAGCTGATCTCCCTGAATTAACAGGAACAGAGAAATGGGCTCAAAGGTGGCAGTGCAGGAGGAATTACCCAGATTACAGACATAGTTTAAGCATGACCACCCTAAAGGATGGCATCAAATCACACTTTCTGGTTGACTTCCAGAAAAAAAGAATAAATAAGAGCCATCAGCATCATTTAACTTTCAGTTTACTCTGGGGAAGACCAGATTCTTGCCAGTGCCCCAACCATTCCAATAGGCATTAATTGCCCCATTGCTAGGGACAGGAGAGGCTTAAGCCAAAGCTGCTTCCTGGTCTTTTCAAATTGCTGCTGTTTTTTCTGAGCTGTTCTTGGACCTTTTTATTTCTTCTTCTAGTGCTTAGTGGGGTGGTGACGAAGCCCATGGCTCTCCTTTCCTCTGTCACCCTTGCTGAAAGGCTGTGCCCCATTGGTGAGGCCCTCGTCTGTGCTGTGGTCATCCTCAACTCCCAGTTTGTTCTTCCTAATGGTAGCCTTGCTCTTCTCACTAATCTGGTGAATCCCATTGTCTTTGTACATGTTGTCATCCCTTTCTTTACACATCTGGCTTGCGTGCAGGGTTGTGAGTACAGGGGTTTACTGAGAGTTTGTTCCCTGTCTAGAAGAGAGAGAGAAGTGAGTTTCAGAAGCCACAGATGGGGTCTCCGTGTGTGAGAGTCCATTGTAGGTCAGCCTGGATGCAAGTTCTCCAGTAGCCTCCCCTACTAAACCAGTTTATGTACTCTGAGCAGGCGGCTCATGTGGTTGACCCCTTAGCAAGGCTGACGTGGGGGTCTTCATGCCCTGTACTCAAAGGGGACTCTCTGAAAGGACCATTCCCCAGAGAGCAGCATAATACTAATTCCTCTTCCTCCTCCATGCAGCTCCATGATTTACATGTCCATGGGAGAGCTGAAGGCCAGGCATCTGCCACTGCTTTTTCATATAGCACAAGGAGGCCGAGAAGTTTGCCCACAGAGAGGCATGGGATGAAATGTGAAGTGCAAACTGCAAATACCATGAGATATCCCACTTGGCTGGCAGTGGAGCTGTGGGAGGCTGCGGCTAAGAGCATAAATGTGCCGTGCATGGGGCAGGAATTGGCTTATCATTTGATCATAACACTTATTTCTGGAAGATGTCAGTCAAAGAAAATATTACAGTGTTGTTTTTCATTTTACTTTAATTGGAACAGGTTGAGATGTGGAGCTGCTCGCTCCCACCCATGAAGAACAAAGATTTAAGAAGACAAAGAGTGGAGACTTAAAAGACGGGAGAAGCATAAGAATGTAAAAACTGAGCTTACATCAATATTTTAAAGTATGGAAAAAGGTAGTAAAGCAAATACTAGTTTTCTTCATTACATTCCTGGTGGTTTATGACTGTTAAGCTTCAGTTAATTAACATACCTAAGGTAAGATGTAATGTAAATACATTGTTAGCATTTTAAGTAAGAGGTAGAAATTGCAAACAAGAAAGTTGCTAATATTTGTGTAGCTAAGTTTATTTTGCCCAAAACACTGACATATTTATTATAAACTTACAGCCTGAGATCAGTGAATTCTCACATATCCACTGACCAGCTCTGTGTGACACGAAAGAATTAATTTTCTGGCAGTGGCGATCTGGAACACCAAATTTATTAGGTAGTGTCAGTGCCAGCATTTTTAGTGCCCTTTACCCCAGAGTAATTAATTGCAGTGCTAACTTGACCTAATAGCACAATTGCAAATGCTAGTCTGGATATTCCACACATTTTTTCTTCCAGGATTTGAATACTTGTGGTTTTTCTTCAGAATGTCCTGGAACAAACATTTGTGGCATGTCTAGACCAGCACTTAGCATTGAATTCGGTTAACTCAAGTTAACTGGTAATCAATTAACTCGAGGTAAAAATAGGACCAAAACCTCTATTCTAGGCATCATACTGCAACCCATCAGCCCTCAGAAAAAGTCCTGCTGGCTGACTCCACGTGATCCTCATCTTCTCTATTTAAGTGTAAGGTTCATTGAGAAGCATCAGCATGTGAAAGTCGGTAGCAAGGAAGTTCTTTGTGTAACAGCCCCAGCATCTGTCTGTGAGCGTGTCGTGTCTCTGAGGAGTAACTTCCTCCAGCTATAACAATCTCCAGGGTATAAAAACAAAGCCATTGTACGACAGGTCTGCAGTCGGTCTGAAGGACGTGGTGGAGATGCTGCATGTGGTACGCGTAGTGGCGTGCGAGCACGTCACGTGAGCACTGGCACCTGATGCCAGCTGGTACTGCTTGGCATCCTGGCTGGAGGCTGTGCTTCCCCAGCTACCTGACACAAAGGGAGGACATTGCCAACTGTCAGGCAGCTGCCACTGGGGTCCAGCTAGCCACAAGGTTCAAAGATCTCACCAGAAAGACCTCTCAGTACTCGTGCCGTCAGCACTTGTTTAACCAATACCAGATGAAAGTGTTCTCTAAAACTCGTAGCCTCTGACTGGGTCCCCCCAGCAGAGCAGCACGTTGATCACCAAAACTGGTTGGGCTTTTCCTTAATACCACATTCTTCCCTGGCATCCTGTCACATGTTCCTCAACAGGTCGCCTGGCATTCAGGACAGAAAAACAGCATTAGTTTTTTCAGTCAAAAAGTGGTTGCACTTCAGCAGTAATTTTGTTTATGCTTACCAAGTGTGCTGAGAACCCAGATCTTTGTTTTCACTCTTACTCTGAAATTGAGGTGAGCTAATCCTTTTGACAGGATGCTGCCCGATGAACTTGTGGAAATTGCTAACTCAAGGGCTGTGCTCACATAAACGGTGGCAGTGCTGTCTGCGGTAATATACACTGAGATGTACACAAATGTAATGTCTCTGCAGATCTAGCAATATAAAAGGGTTTTTTTCAAGATTGAAAGGGTCATTTCAGCAGAAGTGGAATAACTACACTGGTGTGAGTCTCCTCAATAATGCTAGACCTGCATACACAGATCATAGTACTGACGCTGCTGCGACGATCTTGTTCAAGAAACAAATGGTCACATGTAAGCATCCCTGTGCATAATAATTACATCTTCAGAGTTTAGAGACTGCCTGATTAACTTTAATCGCTAAAATCTGCTCTTCAATCACTTTGGCAGGTGTCCCAAAACAAATCAGTGTTTACAAGGAGAGACAAGGAGATGCATCAAGTATCAGAGAACCTCTACGAGTTTCCACGTTTCAGCTATGTACCGCAGTTAGAATCTTATCCTTTGGTAGCCTACACATGATACAGTCACTAGAAGAAGTGGGTACAGCTCAGTTTGCATTAGCTCCTTAGTGGCAAGCTTCAGCTGGGCATCAGCCTTAGCGCTAAGTGATAACACGGTGGTTCCTCACGCTCCAGCTATTTGCCAAATCTCATTATATTATTTTGCTAATGCGTTCAGCTTTGCCTTTCTCTCTCCACGGAGAGAGCTGGGGTTGTCTTCCTGCTAATTTCCTGACCCATGAGATCCTTAAACTGCTTTTTGAATAACTGCCGGAGGTGCAGTAGCAGTTTGTTAATAGCTGTGGTTGTCAAGCCCGAGGTTAAGCTCAGAGGACTATATTTAGGCACTCCAACAGGTGGCCTGATGTACCAAAGTGCTGAGCCTGCAAGCTCCTGTTCAGCTACTTAAATTCTGAAATCCATGGGCCAGCTGAGAGAGGTCAGGACTCCTGAGCATCCAGGCATGCACTAAGTGCCTGAACATACTCACAGGAACATCGTACTGAGTCGTTCCTTTTCATTCTGCCGACTGTGTATTTTGAGTTAGAAACAGCATCATCTTGGTAATCGTTATGTTCCTCGTTGCTGGAGAGAAGCTGATGCCTGACATCCTCCATCAGTTCTCGCTTCCTCACACAAGGGTTGAGTCAGTTTGGAGGCCAGATCCCACTGCGGGGGACATGAGCTGATTTCACCTTTCCGTTAGAAAACAAACAACTAGTAAAACTCAGTGTTGATTTTTTATTGGTCGGTCTTCCATGGTCAAAAGATAAATGACACCTTAGTTTCCCTTCGTCCAAAATAATTACTGATCCATAAGGATGCCTTATGGATCACTGCTCGGTCTCCTGACAGGTTCTGAAGTTTGGGCATCTAGTTCTGCTCATAGTTCTCATTGTGTCTTTGGAAGAACACCATGGAACAAAATTCTCTACAGCCACATAAATTCTGGTGATGATCAAAGTAATCATCTCTTTCCAAAAGCTTCATGTGAGATGTGATAAAGTCCTCCATTCAAACGGCTATTAACGCTGGCACGTCTGCATTCACTGTTTCCATGTAGCTGAAATGGCATATTTTAATGACATAAACGCTCTTCAAAAAACAATAATCAAGATTCTCACTGAATTCCTGAGTGCTTGAATGAATTTCATTTTAGTCTGTTATTGTTTTCCTCATGAATGTTATATGTAAAAGCACTTCTTGATACATAATACAGCTGTTGAAAGTTTAGTGATCTTTTGGCACATGTCAATTTAAGCTATTATACCTTGCAGACAGTTCGTAACTGCTAGACAAAAGCTAAATACTGCTTTATCCAATGTTCTTAGATGTGGCCATCGTTTGGATCAGAAACTCCCTTGTTTGGTCTAGAGGCAGATCTGAATGGGGACCGATCCAGCCTGAAAAAGTGCTGCCCAGATTCTGAAATCATATGAACAACAGACTTTGCCTGTAGTGAATAATTAAACAAATGAGCCTAATGTTCCCTGCCTGTGTTGGTTTTGGCTTATTAATTGAGTGTGCGCTCCCGTGACCCACATTTCGCAGCAAAGAGCACCCCCCTTGCTGGCAGTGTGTGGGGCTCCCTCCTCGGGCACTCGCTGCCGCCCGCTTCACAAACTCACCATTTCTACTGCTTTTAGTTTAACACCCCTCTATAAGCAGGCTCAGGATTAGACCTTCTGTTTATAAGACTAGGTTTAAAACAAGTTTGTTTTCTCTGCTTAATCCAGATTAAGAAGAGATTTGCATGTTGTGTCATTCCTCATTAGCTATAAAGCCCGTTAGGGTATATTGCTTGCTGTGTGATTGCACAGATACTACAACGATATTCTCCGATCATGAGACATTCTTTGCAATTGAGCACAGTGGATCCTCTGAATGTTTTAACTGTTTTGCCATACTTTTTAATTCAGTTGGCAGATTGGCTCCTTATCTTGAGTCATCAGCTGCGTTTAACCTTGCTTTTTGCTCTGGAAACAGCAGATGAGACAAGTGTAAAAATTTATCTGCCTTAAACCGCACTTGCATGTTTCAAAGGAAAAAATAATGACACCCACACGCTGATACTACTATAGATCCCACATTGCTTCTGTGGGAATACCTAAACTCTTGTCCTTTGCTTTGCTTGAGCTTTGCAACAAGGTAACTCTGAGCAGGTTTTCACAAGCTCCTGTATTTTTTCCTTTGGGGGCTGAACCATGCTGTCATGCAATTTGATTGCAGTTCTTCTCCCAAGAGGGAGTTGAGATTGTGCCCCAGGAAAGGAAAGCAAATCCAGTATCTTCTTAACACCACAAAATCATATTCAAGTTTTGTGGTTTGGTTTGTTTATTTGTTTGTTTCCTTTTCTCTTTTCTGGAAGAAATACAAACACACCAAGGAGAGCATTCCAAATTGAGTTTGACCACTAAGCCCCAAAGATGGACTATATATTAACCTGAACACCACAGAATAAAACAGGGGTTCATCTTGCAGGTATGAAAGCCAGTCTCACCACTGAGAACAAAACAAACTGTGCATAATTAGGAGTTTGTTGTGGTTTTGTTTTCCCCCCACAGACTTTTGCAATACTAGTCTTTCACGGATTTTGACTGCTGCTTTCATTTTTGGTACACAGCCATCTGAAGTTAAGATGAGGACAGAAAGATGAGAAGGTTGTCTGTGACATCCCAAGGAATTTTTTAATCAAAGCAGATCAGTATTAAGTAAATACTCAGATTCAGCCTAGTTCAAAGAGGTAAAAAGGACTGTCAGCGGTCCTGCAGTCCCAGCTGCTGACGGCCAGTCTGTGATCAGTCACCTGGCTGACCCAGTACTTTCCCCCAGCACAACGTGCTAATCTGTACTACATCTGTGCGAGGGTCGTATTTCCTCATCCCAGTGTGTCCAGGGATGGCCTCACCGCAGCAGCCTATGGCACTGGGAGTGCAGATGTTGGGGTAGTCATTATGGCTAACACAGTGCTGAAAACAGGCTGTTTCATGCAGTTTCGTGACTGATCCTGTCAGCCTAATTTGTGGGAATCAGGACTCTCTCCCTCTTTATCCAGGTCCTGCCTGAACTTCAATGCCAGGTCTGTATCTTTCTCACTAACAGGAAAGCTGTCTCTGATCCTCCTCAGCCATCTGTGCTTCATCCATGATCTTACACGCGACTTACTTGAGCTGCAGCCTCATTAACTTTCAATACCCACAGTCTAACAGGCATTTACTCAGGGGCTCGAAAGGAGAGGGAGGGCAAGGTCATTTTCTGAGTCTTGATTACATGGTTTAGTAGGAGCTGCCCAAGTCTGTTTGAACACAGTGTCCTTGAGCAAAAAATTCTCTTTGCTACTCCTTATCTCAGCAGAGATCTACAGGCTATTTGCACTGTTCAGCAGTTAAGGGGGGAGAAAAATCAAACCGAAAGAAATCAAGGCTTTAGAAGCCTAGCTTTTCATACAGTTAACGTTGAGAAGTAGAGCAAAGGAATAACAAGCAGAGGGCAGCATGCTGATGCAAACGAGTTTCCAACCAGAAGACATTTTCAATATTAATGAAATATTCTGTAAAAAATATGTTTCGTGACAAGGGAGGAAAAGGCTGTCCTCTGTCCTCCCAAACTAGATGCGTCCCTTTCTGCCCCTGATGGTTCTGTCAGACACTGGCAGACTGCACTTACGGAGTGAGGACTAGCCCAGCAGAATTGCACATAGTGGGTTTGTTTTAGGGGTGGAAAGGTGGAAAGGAGGAAACGGTATCAGTTTAAAATTTAAGTTTTAGTGCCTTCTGACACCAGTGTTAAGCTGGGTATCACAGAATCACAAGGTTGGAAAAGACCTTTGAGATCATCGAGTCCAACCATACCCATCCTCTACTAAACCATATCCCTGAGCACCTCATCTACCTGTCTTTTAAACACATCCAGGGTCAGTGACTCAACCCCCTCCCTGGGCAGCCTGTTCCAGTGCCCAACGACCCTTTTGGGGAAGAACTTTTTCCTAATGTCTAATCTGAACCATTACCCCTCATCCTATCTCCTGTCCCTTGGGTGAAGAAACCAACATTCACCTCTCTACAACCTCCTTTCAGGTAACTGTAGGCAGTGAGAAGGTCTCTCAGCCTCCTCTTCTCCAGGCTAAACAACCCCACTTCCCTCAGCCACTACTTGTAATGTTTGTTCTTCAGCCCCTTCTCCACCCTGGTTGCCCTTCTCTGGACACAGTCCAGGATCTTGATGTCTTTTGTGTAGTGAGGGGTGAAATGCTGGTACCCAGAGGAGTTTAAGAACTAAACATACAGCTCCTTTGGGGGGTTCCTTTTTCTTGATTAAAACTGATGTGACTGTATGATAAAAATCAGATTTTAGTCTCAGTAGTGAAATCTTCAGCCCTGCATATGAAATACTTGGGTGAATTAGATTTTGCTATCACTTGTCCATGTGAGATTAATTCTGGGTTTGCTGATCTTCAAACACTGCCTCCGTGTTTAGCTCAGAGTCTGTGCAGTTTTCCAGGATAAAAGTTTTCTCCCATGAACAGCATAGTTCCAAGATTTGGGCCTAGAGCATATCAAAAGCTTTCTAATATTGAGTCCCTGCCCAAGTTTAGAAGGAAGATGTGCCACCTTCTGCCCTAGGCGAGGGCTGCAGCATGAAAAGCCTGTTGGAGAAGAGCCTGTTGCTTGTGACCGTCTGGCACTGCCAGTGCCTCTGAGGGGACTGTTGGAGGAGTGTGACTGTTTTCCCTCTTCAGCTAACACAGTTCAAAGAGACAGACAAGCAACTTCTCAGCAGGCTTGGGTGTTTTTGGTTTTTATTTCTTTACCACTTAGCAGAAGTCCAAAGGACTGAGTTGAAAAGTAAAATCAAAAAGCAAACTCCTTAGCTGAGTAGTGTCAAGTGGCACAGGTCCACGGATCAGTCCTGCAAGCTTTAACCAGTGGAACAGGTTTCTATCCACCTGGAATACAGAGGGAGGACTTCATGTTTCTTCAAGGAAAGAAAAATGGACATATTCTGAGTTGCAAGCTACAACCTCAGGCTACACACCAGGTAGAAGACATTTTAAATTAGCAAGACAGAAAACAGCTCGTTAGCCCAGAGGCAGCAGGACTCTTGTGCCATTCAGCCTGCAAGCAGGGGACTGTAACTGAGACTCCAAGTAAGGAATTATTTCGCAAGTCTTCAAAAAGCCAATGTGCAAAATGGCCACCTGCAGCCTGAGAGAGACGTGGAATCGCTCCCATAAGCACAGGGTATGCTGAGTTCTCTGCTTGCCTACACGTACACGTATGTATGATCAAATTTATATGCACATTCATGCACACAAAAGAGATGGGGTAGGACCAGTCCTGCTGACAGATTATCCAGAAGACTTAAAATATCTGCAGTACACTGAAAGGAGTGGTGTGTATCCGGCACAGTGTCTTCTTGGGTTCTATAGTAACTGTGCCCATTCCAGGAAAGTATCATCATTTTACTCTGAAGTTAGATGAAACTCCTGCTCTCTGTACACCAGGGGCTGGGAAAAAAAAAAAAAGAAGAAATAACAAAAATATAAATATTTGGATGCATAAGGAATGGGATGGAAACTAATATTGCAGTAGCTTTATGAAGATAGCATCTTTTTTATTTCTTACAGTTCTCTGTCCAGTTTTCATTGCTCCACTCCCTGAGATATAAACCAAACATACAGCATGCTCAGAGGTGGACTAAAAAGTAGCAGACTAATGTAAAGCTTCCACCTGAAGAGAGGAAAAAAATATTGGATGTATTTATTTTAAAAAGGAAGTGAATAAAAATGAAGCTGATGGAACTATTTAAAACAATGATTGCTATATTAATGTCTGTGTAGTTGTCTTAGAATGCAAGCTTTCAAGAAAATTGAAAATAGGGGAATTCCAAAACAATAAAGGGGAAGGCTTTAAATAAATACATATTTAGCCTGTGGAATTCACAGGCTGTGAGATTGTGGTGAGGTCAAGTATATGCTGACATTCAAGAAAGGAGGGAGCGTTTACACTGATAAGAACATCTGAACTATGAGAAGTATATTAAAGAAGAATATTTAGAACTAAAGCTGTTGTGGAATATACAAAACCATCCCCTAAATACCACTGATCATGAAAATGGCATGCACAAATTATCTTGCAACTTCTTACGATGAAGTCCCTTGCTGCTCACTCTGCAGCAGGTGATGTTGGTTATTGACCAAGACTAATATCCTCCAGATTTAACTGTCCTCAGAAATTGATGAACTTGTCTTTACAAAATGAATAACCAATAATTTTGCATTGAGGATGTTTGTATCAGCATAGGACCCTTTACGTCAAAATAAATAACGCTGGATTATCTGCAG
Source organism: Zapornia atra (assembly GCA_013400835.1). NCBI lineage: Eukaryota > Metazoa > Chordata > Aves > Gruiformes > Rallidae > Zapornia > Zapornia atra. The sequence goes on from VZTU01018047.1 coordinate 27,596, forward strand.
TCACTTCACATGTTTATAAACGTTGATACCAACGCTCCCCTGTGTTTTCTGCAGACCACAAATATTTATTCTTGGTCCAAGCTCGGAATACACTTCTTGGATGTGTACAACCTGACTGGGGAAAATGCATCTTAAGTAGTATCAACTACTAACTGATGTAAGGGGCAAAAGCCCAACTGTGGAGACAAGTTTTAAATGCTGCAGAAGCTCATTTTTTTCAACAAAAGGATGGATGAGCGGTCAGGCACGCCTTCAAGCATCTGTGGCCTTTTCCCACACACACTTTTCCCCTTGAAATGTGCTTATTTTAACCTTCCTGGTCTCTAGGTCAGTTCTCATCAAACGAGCATCCACAGTGCAAAGTGGATACCCAAAACACAAAATGACAAACCACTTGTTCTCCTCCTCAGTTTGGTTTACACGAGACACCAAGGCAAACCTCAGCAACGTGTTACAAGATATAAAGTGATAGGGTAACACCTTACTTAGTTGGGGGGTGGATGTTGATGGTAAGGTACAAACTAAAGCAAATTTCAGATGCTCAGGTTCCAAACTAAAGTGTGCTCTTTTCCTCAGGTTATATTAGAAAATGCTTTAAAAGCAAACTGGGTCTCAAGAGATTTTCAGACGTTCTCAGTTACAGTCATGGGCCAGCAAATGGCCACCGTGGTCCTGGCTGGTTTCTGTTAAATGTCTGTAACTGCTTGTGTCCAGTCTGGCAGGAAATGGTCAACACAGCTACAGCATGCCTGAGAGCTGATTCCTTTATCCCCGTTTCCTTCTTGTTAGTCCCTTAATGGCAGGAGCTTCCTGTACAAGCGTGCCTGAAACACGAGGTACCTGGCTGAGGAGAAAACTAAGGAGCGAGCGGTGGCGGGGATCCCAGCTGGCAGCATCCTTTGCTTGCTGAGTAACATCAGCTTTGTTAGCCCTCCACCGCCAGGCTGCAGACACCACTAGATGTAACCCCTGCCAGTGTCTTCCCATTCTCCAAGAAAGGCTGGTCAGCTTTTACAGGAAGATCTTATAGCAGCAAGATAGCATTATCATTTATAAAATCAGTGCCAATTTGCATAAAAATTCAAACGTTTATGAATAAGTACCAGCTTACCAAACACTCTCACTGCTGTTTCTGTTTTCTTTGGCTGCTTTTTTGTCCAGTTCATCTGCTCTTTTATAATGGAGAAGGAGGATGTGCTTTATTCCTTATCTCACTGAAAGGAAATTATCAACTTCCATTGCCAAGCCAAAAAAATTTTTTAAAAATATAAATAAATCAGTCTGAACAGTGCTTCCAGCTGGGCAGGGAACAGCTGAAAGGTTTTGGGGGGGTTCTTACAAAATCTGCCATACCAGGTCAGACAACTGGTCCATCAGAGTCTCATCTCACTTCTGGAAATAGCCTTTGCCTCATGTCCTCTCTGAAGACAAGTTTGGCAAACCCCACTAGCCACTGTGCTGCTATCCATTAGGGTACAGCGTGCCTCACAGGAGGAGGAGGAAAATGAAGAGAAGCAAGTTCTGTCTATGCCCTTCCCTAAAATGAACTCCTCACAATGGATCAAATGGCTTTTCCACCCACATGACAGACTGTGTTAGAATACAGGCTGGTGTATTTTCAGTAAACTCAGAGTGAGGAATCCAGAACAGAAATAGAAAATGCTTGTAGCCAACCTCTCCAGTGATGTTCTTGCAGTGTGGCACCAGACCTGGCTTCCAGTTTTATTGCAGTCAATTCAGTATTTGAGTTGCAGCAACCTCTGCAGCCTCACCTCTGCTCCATAGCAGGTTTTCTTTCTAGTGTTTCTGTGTCCTAACTCAGCAACTTCTCCATCTGAGTATGACCTGCAGGCTCTGAAGGCCTCTCCTGTGACCCTCACTCTCTGCCTTGCCATATTCTTCAAGCTGTGCAACCTCCTCCCCCTCATCCTAATCAGTCACTTGAGGAAAGTCCCCGGGAAGAATCCACCCAGCTTCTTGGTTTACTGGAGGATAACGAAACTGGACAGAAAATCTATAGAAGACACACCACAGTGATGGAAGGAGGGCTTTGCTTCAAGCTTGAGTTTTCATCTGGTTTTAATGGACAGCTCTGGAGAATCAGCCTTTGTTTCAAAACTCAGGTATGGGTACAGGCCGGTAACATTCCGAATGGTAAAAGATCTCTCACCCAGAGAGACCTTATAAGTGATGCTTGCTTGTTCCCCTGTCTCAGACCAAAGTCCTTAGACACCTTGACACATTTGTGGCCTCACTGTAGTGGCATCTCTGGGCTGGAGAGCTTGAGCAGTTACAGTCAACTGTCATTTGATAATGCATGGATGGCTCTTGGATGGAGGTTTGATGTGTAGGGTTGTTAAGAGAGAACAGCAGGAAGCATTCCCTCTAGAATCAGAGAAAGGTCTCTGCACACACACCTACATACTTATGCAGATGCAGAATAAATTCTTTTCAGAATAGATTTTGCTTTACAACTTCACATGTCTTCTCTTTCAGAGAAAGGATCGGGACAGAGCAGCAGAGAAGGTTGGTTTCTGCAAGCTCTCCCCTCACTTGTTGAGGGACTTAAAATGAACGACTCCAGTAGCTTGAGGACTTAGGTGAGGGGATCTCAGGACAAAGCCCCATAAACGCTGCCACAGTAAAATTCCAGTGCAACGCTAAAGTCTCTCCCAATGACTTTTTCAGAGTCCAACTGCACATGTTTCCTCCTCCTCTGCACAGCCTGATGTTAGCTGCAGAGCATCCATCCAGCATAAGCTTTGCTTACCATCAGCTGCCCTTTTAACCTTCTGTGTTCTTGGATGTTTTGAATTCTGGTTTCAGGCAGCTCAGGCTCGGACAGCCAACAGCAGTGGTTACTTTTGACTTCATCTCCATTTTTCCTGGTAACACTCCATCCATAAAATGGGGCTAAGATTACTTCCTCCCTGCAGAAGAGTCTGTGAAAATACATTAATAAAGGGTTGTGAAGCGTTCATCTGTTGTAAAGCTGAGCACTGGAGGAAATCTCTTGAAGAAATTAGTTCTGTCATCAGAACAGGGTTTTAGTAGCATGCAGTGGGTAAGGCATGAGGAGGCCTTGAGCATTTAATGGTGAAGGTGAAAGAAAATACCTGTGTGCATGAATTAAGCCCCCTTGCCTGGGTGCCAGAGATAGGAGTTCTATAGGAGACTGCAAGTGCATTGTGTAACCGAAGACTGTATTGAATGTCACACTGTGCAACGTGCACGTCACAGAAACCTCACCAGTGGTTACCTCCCGCAGACCTGTGCTACCATGTGCACAGACAACTGTGCACAGAAAAAGGGGAACTTTGTGAGATCACCATCAGAACATCGAACAGGTTATTTCCTGGGACAGTATGATCCATGGAAGAATAAAGCGTGTCTTCTACTGATATGTGCAGGATCTGTGCACATTAAGTGACTCTGGAATTGTGTGCCTTGAAACCATCTTCATCATCGCGATACAGCATTAGCCAGAACCAGTAGTATAAAGTCTTACTTAATGTACAGTATTTCTTAGATACACAGGAGAGCAATTTTTAGTCTCAGTCTATTGATTCTGAATGTGTGATGCCGCAACTAAAGCTTGACTCGGACGGTCTTTAGGGCCATTACAAGTCCCTACCTCCAAAGAAGCGGCTTTCTGTTAAAGGTGCACTTTCATTTTCCCTATGGAAGACATTTTCTGTTGCCCAGTCATATGAAACCCACCTCAGTTCCCATTGCAACTGGTAAATAAATAAATAAACCTCTTTCTTTTTAGAAAAAAAATCGTATTAAAATTGTATCCTCAAGCTGCTGGCTCCTCAGTGACCCCATCTGTGTGGCGGGAATAACCGGGCAGCCTGTAATGGCCGCCGAGTGCTTTGACTGCTGGCCCCAGAGCTCCTGAGCCCAGACTTCTTTCAGCATGGCTGAGAAAATGCTCATTCTTTCTTTCTCTGAGAAGGCCTCACCTTCTGCAACGAGGAGTGAGGTGAGACAGCCACATATCCTGCTCTTGTCATGTCTCCCTGGGCGAAGGAGGCCGCAATCCAGGGTGTTATTTTTGGTCCCGTGACAGGCCGGATTTCACTTACACACCATTAGTTTGAGGAACGTGTCTCGTTATTTGCCTGTCCACGCTAACCATGGTGTAAATCACTCTCCACACCTCGCTAGGAGAACTGAGCCTTATTTACAGGCCGTCGCGGGGAGAAGGCAGAAACACCGTTCCCATCACCGCAGTAAGGGATCTGTCAGCACTTCCACTGCCATACTTTTTAATTCTGGGGGCTTGCAGGCCCGTTTTGATTACCGTCACCCAACGGACTGCTGGTTTTATGTTAAGTGAATAAATCACAGCAGTTAAAATTGCTTTTGTTCTCCCGTAACTAGAATTGGCTTGAAGTTGAAAAAATGCAATTTGGAAAGCAGTTCAGCTTGTTCGAAAGAGGGAGAGAGGGAGAGAGGAAGGAAGGAAGAAGTTAAAGGACCGGTCACTTCATGTGCTTACACTGTAATCTCATGATCACACGTCTAGATCTGTATTGACATGCTGATACACCAGAAAAGCTAATATTCCCGTGGAGCTATTCCAGTTTCTCAGATACCTAGTATCATTTTTTTCTTAAAAACTGCTTAAATACATATTGATGTTGTGTCTGGGTGGTCTTTGGGTTTTAAAGAATATGCTTTCAGTAACTTTCCATCAAACATATATTTTTTATTTTTAATAAGAAAGAGGAAATTAAAGACAAAAAAAAAAGATGTTATTTTAACGTTCGGGTTTCAACAATAATGAATTTCAAATTTAAGCTCGACACACCATCTTAATTCATTGAACAAGGTATTTTTAAGGAATGCCAATAAGGGGATGGCTTAAGAAGAATAAGACAGCCCGAAATGAAAACTCCTACATTATGTCTCATTGCTGAAAAACGTGTCTGCACACAAAGGATTTCCCCCTTATGCTTTTGTAAAAAGATCTCAGGAGCTTAAAACGGTGAACTTGACTTGGTTGTGTGCAGGCTTTGCTTTTCGGAAAGGGCCTGTGAGAGGGACTTGGGGACCCCGAGGTCAGGAAGTAACTCAGCCCATCTCAGTTGCCTGCCCAGGGAACGGGACCCACCAGTACGTGACACCACCACAGGCAGGAGGATGACAGCCTGGACTTTGCTGAAGATTCCCGAAGATTGCATCTGGAGGAGTGTAGCCAGCAGGTCAAAGGAGGTGATCCTCCCCCTCTACTCTGCCCTGGTCAGGCCCCACCTGGAGTATTGTGTCCAGTTCTGGGCTCCTTGGTTTAAAAAGGACAGGGACCTTCTGGAGAGAGTCCAAAGAAGGGCTACGAAGATGATTAGGGGCCTGGAGCATCTCCCCTATGAGGATAGGCTGAGTAAGTTGGGACTCTTCAGCCTTGAGAAGAGAAGACTAAGGGGGGGACCTAATTAAAGTCTATAATTATCTTAAGCAGGGGATGCAGGGGGAATCAGCCAGCCCCTTTTCAGTGGTCTGTGGGGATAGGACAAGGGGCAACGGCTGCAAGTTGGAGCACAGGAAGTTCCGCACCAACATGCGAAAGAACTTTTTCCCAGTGAGGGTGACAGAGCCCTGGCACAGGCTGCCCAGGGA
>VZTU01018047.1:37317-61304 GCA_013400835.1 Zapornia atra
TGCCCCGCCGGCGCTACCTCTCGCCCCGGCAGTATAAATATTTCCTTAAGTCCTGGGGAGAGGCCCGGGGGGACGCCGGAGGGGCTCCCCCGCTCTGTCTTGTGTTTTCCCAAAAGCCTTCAAGGGCAGCTGCCGCCTCTGCGTTATCTGTAGCTGCTGTACGTTTTCCCCGGGAGACAAAAAGCCCCAGCAACCACCCGGCCAAAGCCCGAGCCGGGTATCAAATGCTACATGCCTATTCCTTGCTAGTGATGCCTGAATACCCGGGGACATGGAGGAACAACGTGCTTAAGGGCAGCAGAGCAGCGAGGAGCGCGGCTGTGCTGGCAGGGTCCGAGCCGTGCTGGGGTGAGGTTTAATGAGCTAGGCTGTTACAGCAAGGGCTTTGGTAAAAATAGCAGCGTGTCTGCTGCCCTTGAAACAATCGGTGCTATTAGTCCCTCTCGCGAAGAGCTGCAGCGTGTTACTGCCACGGCCCTTGTCAAATCTTACCTATCTCTTCTTGCATACTTCTTCTAATACGTATGCTGGCACGTGTGGTTCTGCCCTTGAAGCCAGGCAGCTGGGCATGATCCTTGAATTTGCAGTGTTCAAGGCGATGCCATTGATCGACAAAATAATAATGTCCTTTCATTATTATCTTGTATCTGCACATTAGTTCTGCAGAGTGCACCAAAGAAAGGAGGAAAAATTCCCGCTTCTTTTTTTTTCTTCCCAGAAGAAAATAAAGCAAAAGTTGTAAAACTTTTATTCGCCCTCTGATGATGTGGGAGGAAAATGCTCTCTTAACATCACTTGTTGTATTATCACTTGCTCTTGGGAGTTTGTGGGAGACTGTCAAAGGGCTGTGTGTGTGCCCTTAAATTTAAGGATATCCAAAACCCCATAAAAGTATTTCAGAGAAAAGCTCTTGGAGCAGACAGAAGTTTTGCATTTGGAGAACGGTTTCTTGCATAATAGTTGCCAAGGATACAGCATCCAGTGAACAGAGCACAAAACCTTTGGAAGCTCTTGGTGCGCTGGGTCAATTCTGTTTTCATGTGCTCTGTCGTCCCCAATTCAGAGACTGGTCCCATTGTTTTCAAGGGAGGCTTTTTTGGGGGAGTCAGAGCTAATTAAAAGAAGGGTGGGATGGACTCCGACGCCTAATGAAGTAAATAAAAAGATAGTTTAAATTCTAGATTTACACTTAATTCAGCCTCATTTTCAAGGGTATTCCACTGTGTTGTGTTTTGCTTTTACTTTGCTTTGAATATAGTTCTGGCTCTTTTTAATAACATCCCAACCAAAGTCATGTCGTATCCATCCGTCTGTGCCCCCACCCCCTCTGCCCCTGGTTTAGCATCCATGGGGCCACACAAAATCCAATTATAACTTATTCATGTATGGCCACTTCTATACATTTAATTCCTGCCTTGTGTTTCAGCATGCAGCTCAAGTTTAATTAATGTTTGGAAAGTGGACTTGCAGGCTTTGGATGGAAAAATGGCCCAAGTCTCTAGAGGTGCTGCTAGCCCAGCTGTTGAAAGCAAGCCGCTCTGCTAAAGACAAGTCCCGGCCCAGTGACTTCTTAATCTGAGGTTCTGTTTCTTGAAATCCTTACTTTGTGCTGTCAGAATGATGTGGGGGCACTGGAATCTGCTTACGTGGTTACAGCTACCTACATGTTTGCAGAACCAGGCCTGTTTCTAGAGTGCCTTAATCATGTCTCTTGGCCTTCCTTTAGCTTCTACACAGAAGGAAAAGAAAGGGTTAATTAGGCGTGTGTACCTTTACTAGTTAATACTGAAAACTTAGTTCTTTGTCTGGGTTTGCAGTTGGTGCAGCCTCTCAGTGTCTGGCATTACATCTCGTGTGCGTGATTTTGTAGAACCAACTGATTTGTGTTGCTTTGTCTCTAGAAGATGACCCTATTAGTTGACTGAGAAGGATTTTGCTCCATTTCTCCCAGAGATCAAACTCTGATCTCGGAGGAATGCAGCTGTCAAAGTAGAGCACCGGTTGAAATTCAGGTGTCAGTTCATGTTGACACACTTGAGGCTTGATGGAGTAATTACTTTGGAAATTAGTGATCTAATGGATTGATGGCCCGTTTAGTACCTTGATGGTGACTACAGCAACATATTTTGAAACAGACTTAGGGGTTTATAACTGAAATATGTAGTGATGCTGATGTTCAGATCATTCCTGAACTGTTGGCCTTTTTGCCAGCGAGTTTGAATGATTTCTTTCATCAGTTTTTAAGTTGTTACCTTTTGACTCGGATGAATATTCACTTAGTCGCTGAACAGAGGTGCCAGCTTCCTGCCTTCAGATCACCAGCTGGTTTGTACATCTCCTCACAGGCGAAGTCCTGCTGTGGGATGCACTTGAGAGAGTGAAGTCAGTAGCGGGAACCCAGCTCACTTCAGTGGGTGTCAGATTTCGTCACTGGAGAGTTCAAATTTGTGGTGACAACAGTATTTCAGTACTTAGTAAAATCATTTGTATATCACAAGCCATTGTAAGCAATAATATTATAAACAGTTTCTAAGAAAACCATTTAAAACTCAGATGAAAAGTACTTTGACATTCGGACCTGTCATAGTATGTGCCATTTGTAGCTTTTTTGGCAACAAACAAATGTTCCAGTTTGACTCTGAAGGGCAGCATTTCTTTAAGCCAGTTCTTTGGAAGTGCGACTGTTGATTTCATGTGTTGGTTTTGCTCAAGTCATACTTGAGCATGGATGCAAGTCTGGATTTTTGAAGTGCCTTCTCAGTGGCCATGTATTTAAACCCCTGTGCAGGAGCGCAGTGAAGTTAGGCACCTCAGTGCCATGGACACTGGCCAGGATGGGCTGTATTGCCCTGTATGCAGCAAGTATCTGGATGAGGGGGAGCCCCTAAATCAGGTGATACGGAAAACTGAGAAGAAAGGTGTCTGCAGTCCTCCTTTTGCTTGGGATTAGGTGCCTAATTGTGACCTCCTCTATCACCCTTTTATCCCTCTGTTTCTCTTTGTGCATGCACCTTTACCTTCAGCTGCATCTCTGGAGAAATCAGCTTGCTGTTCCCGGGGTTGTGCTCAGTCCTGCCTTGTGTGCTCCGTGGGGCAGGGCACTGCCATCGGGAATGCTTGCCTGGGTTGTCCCCTGCGGTTTCAGGGGCCTTGGTGCCAAACCATCTCACTTGCCGATGCAGTGAAGTACCACCAATTCTGTTATGGTGTTTTTAGCCACATCTACAAATTGTTGCTGAGGAGCTAAGCCACGTGGCAGACTTTTTGTGGGCTGCTTTCATTGATTTGACTGCCCAAGGCGCCATTTTGGATTTGGCTTTCACTACTTTGTTTCTGAGGATTTTAGGTGTCTCTTACTGTCTGTTGCATGAACAAGGACGGGATCTAGCCTGGGCTCTGAATTCAGATGTCCCTTTTGCCCATTTCTGTGATCCTTGGGAAAATTCAGAACTGGATCTAAATTTGTGGCTCAGGCCCAGTGCCAATAATGCACTTTGAATCTAATTCAGTGCTTTGGGTTTGTTGGTTTTGAATTGCTTTGAGTTACTTGATACTTATGACTTGCTGACACAGGGTCGTTCAGGAGGGTGGATATATATACATGGCCGATGTCAAGTGGTGAGCTTTTTTTAGAGATCTTCATTATAACTTATTCATGTAATTACAGCTTGCTGACTATGTTGCTGTATTCTGTTTTCACATCCCACAGAGTTGTTCAGTTTGGGGAAGCACTGTCAGAAATACATGTTTGCAATAATAAAGGAAATCACACTGTCTAATTTATCAAGAAAATGTAATTGAACTACTTGGTGTAATAACAGAAAACTGGAACGTTCTCACAATGCATATGGTGTACTGGTGTTTATGGTAGAAAGAGGAGATACAGTGCCATAAGGATAGTTTTTTCGACCTCCTGTTCCCTCTGAGAAGACTGGAGGCAACTTCTGTGTTTAAATCTCTTCCAAGAATTTGTAATTAGGAACAGTGTCATTCAGAAAAACAGTGGTATAAGCAAATAAATCCAGTGAGCACTAGAAGGATTCAGGAGGTTCATTCATAAAGAAGCCATCCAGATTTTCATCTTCAGCTGCTGCGATTTAGCCCTAGATTAAATCCCGGGCAGACTCTGGGGCATGGTGTGATGTAAAGTGATAGCAGTGGCTGTTTCCCCGGGTTGTGTCCTGGCATGGAGCTCAGCTGTGGCGTTCAGCTCCGTGCCAGGCTCTATCCCAGCATCAGCCTCGGGTCTTCTGCTCTCGGGAAACCTACGAGCTGGCTCCTTTTCCCTGGGTTTCTTTGACACACAGTGACATTAAGAAATGCCTTGGTGCACAGAGGCTGGGCAGAGGATGGTTTGGATCCTGATCCCACTGGAGGAAGCGGTAAATAGAGCAGCTGTTCTCTGAAGAGGGTGTTTTTGGGTTGGTCATTGAGCTCTTCATGGGAGCTGAAGAATAGATGGCAGCAACTGGAAATGAACCCACAGGAAGGAGAAACTGGCCAATACCTTTTTCAAGTGCCGCTCCTGAGGACTGGGGAATATTTTAGTTGAAGGCTGTCAAGATGCCTAGGTCTTTAATGTTCTTCCTGAGGCAGGTGGACATTAGCCCTTTCTCATCCTTTGAGAGAGGAGGGATTTAACACAACAGTTATTTCCAACAGGCTTCCAAAGTGTTCTGGATCTAGCCAAGTATTTCTGGAGCTGACAGAATCATGTTTTTGAAGAGGCTGACCCTGTAGTGGCCATGTGTGATTGAATTTATGAGGGCAGAGGGGTAGGATCCATCTCTGTCCTCTGTGTTGAAAGCACAAGCTGCATCACAGCCCTGTGTGAAATACACTTTTCTGGGGGAAGTATAAGCCTCCGTCCAAAAGCACAACAGTGAAAAGCTGCCCGGTCTTCAGCAGCTTACTTTCTCCTGTGATGCGTGCCTTCAAAGGAGCAGAGATACCTGTACAGCAGATACAAAGTAACTATCAAATGCCGGGCTTTATCTCTGACCCTTTAAGGTAAGGGGTCTTTGAAGCTCTTGCAAGGTTCTTCTAACAAGATAGGGTTTTGGCAAGCTGTAGTTCAGTTCGGTGGTTTGATCTAGGCTTACAAACGGTTGTAAAAGCAGGGTGCAGATCTATCCCAGAGATCTAACTCTTGAATTTGACACTTCTCTCTTGCAAGTCCCTCGATTCACCTGCTCATAGCTCAAGAGTCTTTGTCGAGCTCTGTGTCAAGAATGATGGGAGTGAGTGTGCTGGTAGTTTTCAGGGTACTGCTAAATTTTGAAGTCACAGATTGGTGAGATGCAGCATCTAGAAATTTGCATCACCTTGTGTTTACTGCAGGTTTGTCACCAAAGAAAGTAGATGAACAGGAAGAAGATTGACCTTGCTGTTATACTGTGTCTTGTACTTGCTGTTACAAATGTTGATGTTTTCTTTCAAAACCAGTTGTAGATGCCTCCTTTCTTTCACATTCTTCCAAAATTGTTTCATGAAGACTGCTAAGGGCTTCAGTTAGTAACAGCCTAAGACTCCTTCAGTCCATATCTGTGGTGGTATAGGATTGATCAGACATGGGACCTGTCAGGTTGCAATCTCCTCTTCTTCCTGTGTTGTCCTAAATAAGAACAAAAGGTCTGAAAACTTTCAGGAAGCATTTTCTCATTCCAGTGCTTGCACAGCCATCCTACCTCACCAGCAATTAGGGTCTAAATGACAGTCTCTTTTGTTTGTGTCTGATACCACTCACTGGGTTACAAGGATGAATATTACAACCCTTGCACAACCATATGTAAGGCAGCCGGGCTGTAAGGCACCCCATCCATCACATTATCACCTATGACAATGCTACATGGTTTTACAGCCCACTTCTCTGCCCAGAATGCAGCCAGGACAGACTGGTACCTCTCCTCTTTCACAAAGTGTCGTGTATTTTTCAGTGACCCAGAGTGGTCTGGACTGGGGTTAGTCACCTTCTTTGGTAAACAGTGCTTCAGTAGGCTGTCCCCATGTGCTAAGATACTACTTCATTACTGGCTCAGAGGAAAGAGTGCCAGTTACTACACCTCTGTCATCACTTTCCACACCACCTGGTTTGTATTACATTAATATTAAACTTTATATTGTATTACGGTTATTAATAAGACAGCAAGGAATGTTGTTACATATTTTTAGCAGAGGAACAAGTTGGGACAAAAGTAGCAGTAGCTCTCCAGTAGACTCAGCTACCCAGAAACATCTGCAGCCATCTGGCATATGAAACTACTGAAGTGAAGGTGAATGAGACTTGAAAGTTCACTTTGCACATGTCATCAGCTTAACACATATATATTAAAAAAAAAAGCATTACAGTTTCCAAATCCAAACACTTAAAAAGGAGTAATTCTGTCATTCCCAGCATTTTAAGAATGCTTTAACCCCCACTCCCCCCTCCCCCCAAAAAAAAAAAAAAAAAAAAAGGCTTAGACCTTTTCCTTTACTTTTGGTATGACTGCTTGACTGAACCTCTATGTATTTGAATTACAGATTACTTTTGATCCTGTATGCCAAGTTGCTATTGCTAAACAAGGGCAACAAATTCTTATTAATCTTTTGGTCACAGTGGTCATCATTTTACAAGGTAGTGTATTTTACACGGTAGGCTGGATAGCAAAGAGTGGGGTGACTTGAAAAGCAGCTTCATCTCCATTTAGTTGTCGTTCTAGAGCGGTTTTTAAGCCAGAGTATATATACTTGGAATACTTAGATGGACAGTCTTGTTTTGTGTTTCCTACCAGTTAAAGTCTCGATACCAGGAAGAATAACAGAATCACAGAATCGTAGGGGTTGGAAGGGACCTCGAGAGATCATCGGGTCCAACCCCCCTGCCAAAGCAGCTCCCTAGCTCATATTGCACAGGGAGGCGCCCCCTGGGCAGCCTGTGCCAGGGCTCTGTCACCCTCACTGTGAAAAAGTTCTTCCCCATGTTGGTGCGGAACTTCCTGTGCTCCAACTTGCAGCCATTGCCCCTTGTCCTGTCCCCACAGACCACTGAAAAGGGGCTGGCCAATTCCCCCTGCATCCCATGCTTAAGATATTTATAAACATTAATTAGGTCCCCCTTTAGTCTTCTTTTCTCTAGACTGAACAGTCCCAGCTCACTCATCCTTTCATCATACAGGAGATGCTGCGTAAATAGATAAGTTGTGATACAGAGTCAGGTCAGGTCTGTGTGGTTACATGCAGTAGCGGTGTGGTGTGTATGGTTTGAAGCTCTATGGTTGTTGGCCACAAAACCAGTAAACTATCTTGTGCTCTGTGTACATAAACAAGCTGTATTGCCTTAACTATGTTGATACAGATAAAGCAATACAGTTTTCTTCTTGTACCTAGCATGATTATACTGGAATAAAATGCTCTTACAGATAGCTTGTGTTTCCCTATTTAGGGAAGAAAGAGAGTTATGGCTTCGTCTTGGTTTCTGCGCCATCTTCTGCTTTTAGAAACTACAGATGGTGCCAGTTAAAAAGATAATTTTAAGTAACATTGATTCAAAAATATATGAGACATTGTGGCGCTGCTCATTGAAGCTAGTTGCCTCAGATTGACTAATGAGCCCTTCAACCTTTGTAAGTGAAATTGGGAAAACAAGTTTTGTCTTTAGCATTGTAAATGCACTGTTGCAGCCACACATATAACACCTTCAGAGGCGAAGTAGCTGCTTCAGCTGCTGGTGAGCTGCCTGGGATTTTGTATCTACCTTTTTTTTGTGGTGGCTGTTATTAGCAAAGAGAAGATGAAGCTCTTGCCTTCTGTCTGGTGGGTCTGCTCACAGCATTTCTGTTGTGAAACACCTGGCGTGATTTGGGGGCTGGCAAAGGAGGCAGGGAGGCAGCTGTAGCTCTCTCTCATAGCTATAGCAGCTAGGTTGCTCATCCAAAGTTTGTATGTGAGGTAAAGCTAGCTGAAAAAGCACGTCCTGTCTGTTTTCTTACTTAATCACTGCAAGGCTCTTTTACAGCAAGGTTTGCAAGGAAAGAGCGTAATAGCAGGCCATGCAGTCAGGACACCAACAGGAATCTCATCTGTGCTAGTGAAATGCTAAATGGGGACTTGTGCCTGGTTTTTGTCAGGGTGAAACAGAAGTTCTGAATTTTCTCCAAAGCACCAGTGATGACCCCATTCTAGCTGTGGAGTAGACATAAATAATAACTTCTGGTAGCCAGAAATACTTGGCATTTTATGAGAAGTGGAGAAATAGAAAGAGCTACATACTACCCTCTGCTTATTACCATATCCCAGCAGCTGTCTCTGGAGCATGACCTTTGGCTCCCTGCACAAAGGCCTTGTTCTCTGTGTCCCCACCCCCTCTTGTCTTTAGCATTGTGCTGGAGTTGGCTTGCAAAAATTTGGAGTCCTTTGCCCTCTTGTGTCTCGGATGGGGGTGGGAGGGGTGGGGCAGTGTTGGGTCCGGTTTGCCAGGCAGAGAATTAAGGATACCTGTTGAACTTTATGCTTTGCACCTGAGGGCTGTAGCAATCATGCAGAACCTTTAAAGGTGATGAGCAGGTGCAGCAGTGGGAATAAGCAGTATGAGGGAGAAGGGAGTAATTTTTTGAGGCTGTTGGAATAAAGGGGAGGTTTCTGAAACTGTGGGGTAGTTCTGTGCTGCCCTGCCTCACAGGCAGTGAGGACCTCTGTGGCTGACCATTGCCTATCAAAAGTTAAGTGAATTTGTGGGATTTTCTTTATGTTGTAATGTATTGGATTTTTTTTTTTTTTTTAAAAAACTTGGACAGTTTTGAAAGAGTGTAAGGACTGAGAAGCCTGATATTTGTCAAGGCCAAGGAAAGGAGGTGAGTGCAGACTTACCTGTGTTTGCTTATGACAGTGTGATGGTCCTAAGGCTAGTGCCTTCTGAGCTTCAACAGCTTCCCTCATGTAGTCTAACTCCTTTAGGCATATTTATAGGGAATGGTAATGCAATTTGAAAATGGGTGGTTTTTGAAAAACCGTGTGTCTGAGGAAGAAAAGGTACTGGTAAGTCAAGTTATACTACTTGTGCTTTTGAATCTCTACCTGTGTTTCTTCCTTTTTTCCATCATTCTTTCTTTCAAGTACTCTGTATTTGAGTCAAGCTTCTCTTAAAAATACAGAAGGCCAGTAACTCCGGCCTACTTAACTCACAAGTAAGGTAGGCAGGCAGGCTTTATTTGCAAGGACAAATGCAGGGTATAAGTAAATCATGATATTTTATTTCAGACAGATGTGACTGATTTAATCAGTGTTAGCATTCTAAATGATTGTTGTAATGATCATTGGTGGTCACAGTTGAAGGGCTTTCACTTTACTGTGAATTTTTTGTTCTGTCTTGTTTATAATGCATAAAACACTTTTTCTTGCAACTGTACAAGGCAGAAAGAAGTACAACTCTACTGCATTTAATATGTACTGTTTTGTTTGCCTGTGGCCCCACCATTCCCTTTGTCTCTTACGCAGCCTTCATTTTGTATTGTAATACTTGTGATGTTTGCTTGTTTATGTCCACTTTCCATGTTTTTAAGCAGAAGTGAGCTTAAATTACAGAAAGTAATGCACTTAAATTGCTATGCTTGCCTTGTAAATGGTAGTATGTTCTTGTTAAGATGCTGAGTTCAACTGTTGGGGTGGGTTTTTAGCCTAATTAAAAATTAACTTGTCTGCAGTATTGTCTCAGCTACTATGTGGTGGTTTTACTGGATGCTATGCCTTATGTGTGTGTTACTGTAGTTAGGAAGCTTCTCCTGGACTGAATTTTGGCATAAGAAAAATAAGCCATTTTTCTGATGAAGCTGAATGTTGTGAGGGAAGTGGTTGAAGAAAATTCTAACCTTGTAGGAGGTAGAGGACTGTAGTTTTTGAGACTTGTGCAGTATTTCTCGGTTCAGATGCTACTTAGTTAAGCTTTTAGGTTTCCTGTCTTCCTGATGGACTTTTTTTGTTTGGTTTTGAAATGTGGGTGAAAAAAGCCACCACAGTTATGAATGTGAATTCAAGCTAAACCTAGGGTATGCTCATATCTTTGAGTTTCTGAACGTATTATTTAGATTCTCAGAGTTCAGTTTTTCTGGTGCTTTTACTTCCCTTTCTGAAGAGAAGTGATCAGCAACTCAAGAAATGTGCCCTCCAGAGAAAGTCACCCATAGTGAGTTTGAAATGAGGAAGCTTAGAGTAATAGAATTATCTCAAGATGGAGGTGTTTCTTTGCTAATTAGATGTACCTTAATTTATGTCTGTGTTGAGCTTGAAAGTCCTCAAAATGTGTTTGTGTTCTTCATAAACTTTCTTGTCCGTTAAGGGGTCTGAAGGAACCATCTCCTGATGTTCACGTGTACAGAGATGGAGAATACTGTTTAGGCTAGTTTTCAGAAGCCATATTAAAAGTAAAGATTAATGATCCTGGGAAACTGGTAATGAAACACAGCCGAACTCTTGCTCACATCACCGATTGGTATTCAGCTCCGGTTTTAGTGTTGACAAAGCTCAGTCATTGATGAGCTGCCTCTGAAGGCAAAGGGATATTGATTTTTCAAGGTTGCCAAAATATTGTCTGGCTTTGAGCGCTAAACCATGTTGAGAGGCATGGGAGTAAAACTGTCACTTGTTTTCATGTTTTCCTTTGTGGGCTATTAGTCAAGATGGGCGAGATGTGAGTGTTTGCCCTGCCAGTGAAGACATTGCACAGAGCAAGCGCCTCTCCAGAGCTGCTCCTCCCAATGTTGACTCCAGTTCACCATCGTGCTCTCTCAACGTGTTTCGACATGTAATTGCATTGGCCTAAATACAGTAACATGGCTGTCTTGGGCTCTAATCCTAGCTGTTGTAAGAGTGCTGATTGAATTGCAGTCTAAAATTAGGCTTTACTCAGATGTGCTGCATGCTATCAGCTGCACTCAGCCATGGCAGTTCGTTGGTAACATGACAAAATTAAAAGTTGACAAAGGCAACATACAGAATGCATGTCCAGTGACTTCTAGGATTTTTATCTTGAGCAAGGTATTTTCTTAATTTTATCAAGTTGGCTAGCATGGTTACACCTCAAATGAGTGACCTACTGCATTAAATTCTTCGGTAGTTCTTGCAGGCTGCTGAAAGAATGCTCTTGCCCTAAAACCATTCTTTAGATTGATGTTGCTTCTGTGGGAAAGCCACTGGTAACAGCTCATAGCATTTGGAAATCATTACAGCTAGGTGTGATTTGAGTGACAAAAAGGAGATTAGAAATATTTTTCAGTGAAGTGTAAGTTGAGCTATATTTACTTCCTTTATGTTGTTATGGTTTGTCACTGGTATTCCAGCAAATATTTCAGAAAGATATATGCAGCTGACGAGGGGAGAATAGCTGATGACTACTCATGAGATAGCAGGCTAGTGTTATTTTAAGAAGTTTCAAGGGAGATTGATTAAAATTATACCCTCACGTTCTTCAACCACCAAATTAGATTTCAAGAAATAAAAGCAATAATCTAACTCTCTGAGATAATTAAGCAGCAAGTCGTAAAATATAGTCTGAAGAAATATTCTAATGAAAAGAAACCTCTTTTTCCTCAGTGAATTCTTCTGAAGGAACTGGTGTGGAATGCAGGCTGCCAAGTACTCAGTCTCTGTGCTTAGATGTTAAAATTGTGGAAGGGAAAATATACTGCAAACTATTACTGTAAAAAGATTCTTTCCTGGACAATTGTGTGTATATGTAGATACAACCAAAGCAATATTATACCTTCCTTTTGTTTTCTTGTGTTAGTTATTTGTCCATTGCTTCTAACTAAGCCGAGTCAAGACTGAAGTACGTTCTGCAGGTGAGTCATGGGAGGTTAATATTGAAGTTGAAGTCATGCCTGTGTGTTATTTTTTAACAGGCTGGCTGTTTGACAATTTAAAATAAAAAGTGACTGATCTCATGCTCTGTTTCCATGTGCCTATTAGTAATTTCTACGGTTTAAGAAATTTCTAAAGGCAGATTGCTAAGACAACCAAAAGCTGATGGAGTTGGGGTTGATTGTACATAAGAAGGAAAAAAAGATGGAAGGTCTGTGAGGTTTTCCAGGCCCAGGAACAGGAATACAGTCAGCCATGAGCAAGTTCTTAGACAAATTTTGTATCTTTTTGTCAACTGTACTTGGACAGTTGTAACTTTGTGATTAGATGTTATGCCAAGACATTTTGCAGGAGAATCTGTTCTAGTGAACAGAACCCGCTGTTTATTTTCAGGTATCTCTGTTAAATATTGGTAGGATTTGTTGTGAGAAATTGTAATTAGCTGCTTGGGGAAGTGTGTAAGCGATTTGGCATGAGTGTTCTTGCCATAGCCTGTGACAGCATGCTTTGTGTAACCTTGCACCTACCCTACCAGGGAATTTGATTGTCATATTTGCTGTGGTATTAAAATCTATTTTGACTGGACTGTAAAGCTGTCACCACTGAGCAGTGGCCTAAGTGGTGCTCATATTAGAGTCCGTCTTCATGAGCTACTAATTGAAACAGGAAAAAAACCTATTTACTTAATCAGATGCTACTGCAGCTAATTGCTGTGTTCAGTTTGTTTCTGTTGCGGAAAAGGGAGGTGAGTGCAAATCCCCAGCCACAGAATGTTTATAGAAACACATCACGGTGTTTGGGCAATTACAAAGGCCCAGCGTTTGTGCCATCTCTCACTCTTCCTAGCCCTTCTCCTTGCTGTTTCTGGGTAGTGCAGCCACATTGTAGCAGGAGGCACAAACGTTTTGCAGGTGATGGTGGTTTGTGGGTGGCTGTAAGTCAGCTGCCTGAAGGAGGCAGGTTTTGGTCACTGGTGATAACGGCTTCATTACTCTTGATGGATGAAACATTGGTAATGGGTATTTTTTGCATGGGCATCTGTCTTGGTTAAATATGTCCAGCTCCTTTCTTCCACTGTAGATAACAGTGCAAGAAAATTAGCCTGGGGAGAGAGATACAATGAAGAAATTATTCACTGTGAGGGTGGTGAGGCACTGGAACAGGTCATCAGAGTAGTTATGAATGCCCCCGCCCTGGAAGCATTCAAGGCCCGTTTTGATGGGGCTTTGGGTAACCTACTGTAGTGAAAGCTGTCCCTACCCATGGCAGGGGAATTGGATCTTGGTGATCTTTAAGGTCTCTTCCAACCCAAACCAGTCTGTGATTCAGTGAAATTACATCTAAGCTGTGTATGTCAACTTTGTGCACGCATGCCCATATTCCTTTGTTACATTTGGGAAACATGTACTGTTAGTTGCAGAGATGCTTGCACTGGGTGGCAAATATCTCACTTGTAAGTTCACTGAAGAATTTCTATTTGGAGTTCTGAGGAGAGTTTAGGCTTTGAAGCCCTTATACACAGGTGGGTAGAACTGGTAGAGCTGCCTACACCACTGCAAAAGGGAAAAAAACCCAAAAAAACCCTTGAAAAGCAAAACTTGCCCTTGGCCACATGTATACATTTGTGGCAGAATGCAAAATAAATATTCTCTTGTATTAAGTCTTGGACAATAGTAATTCCTTCTTCCCAGAAACAGAAGAGGTTTTGGAACATGGGATGTGGGTGGGCAGAGGAGAGCTATGCCCAGGGTTCCAGGAGAAACTCTTCAGCAGGATGTCTCCTAATGGCAAAGTTGGCGTGAAGTTTAAATACCAGTGTTGCAGCTGGCAGGTTTTAATGTTTTGTTTATGCAGTTCTCCTTTGGGTGTTACACTGTGCCTGTAGCATAGTCTCCCAAAGCTGTACAAAGCTCAACAAAGTACTGAGCTGAAGAAGCAGCTTTTATTGCCACCTTGCTTTGTTCTTGTCCAGGAGGAGATAGGTTTGTCCTTACTCTGTTATTTTATGATTTGAGTGCAGGGGAATTATTTTGCTGTCTTCAAATTCTTCAGGCTTCTTCTAGTGAAAATAAGGTTAAAGAAGAATGCCTATTGCTTGGAACAAAAAATACAAGTCTTTTCAGCTTCCCTGAAATTAGTATTATACCTGAGCCAGCCCCTGAGAACTTTCACAGCTCACTTCACAAATGAATTGATAACCAGCTATTTTATTTGGCTTTTATCTCAGTCTCATCAGTGTCATAGTAGCAAGTATCTAAATTTGCCATGAGGAAAACTACATCTACTTAATGTACCTTAGATGAAACATGATTTAGTTATGGTTTTAATATACTACTTCAGTGTTGTAAGAATGCCCAGTTAGTGCAATAAAACTCTATCTAGATGGACTGTTTGTTTTGTCTCAAGTGTAAACCTCACATGTTTGAAATTTCCAACAAATGTTCAACTTAGTAAAGTTTTTTTGGGGTCAAAGGTTTTACAGAATTTATCATGATGGTGACACCAATACCTGCTTAAGCAGTTGATTTGGAAATGGAACTCTTACCAATGTTCAGACTCCTCCATTGCCTGAAGGGACCTATGTCTCCATTTCTCACCTCTCAGGATAGGGCTGTCACTGTTAAGTGTGAGGACACCATTCCATGTTTGTACTAAAAATAGAAATCCAGTGTGCAGGACAGTGGGGATATTTGACAATGTCACAGGCAGCAATCACCCTAGTTTTGGCACATTGAGCTATATAGTTCACACAGGGAAGGGAAGGTGTTAATGGGACTTGCCTTTGGGATGTGCTTTTTTAATGGGTTTAGGAGCCTTTTAACTATTGTGTTTTGTATGAGAATGCTAGTGATATTTTGATTTGTATTAATGAATAGAAATTAATTTTTTAAAAAAGTATAAACTTTTGCTATGAGACTAAACTGATAAAAAGTGAAGAAGGAACATATAAAAGGGAGCCTAAATTAAAATATCTCATTAATCTTGATGTTTGGAATGAGATTTTTTTGAGACACCTTCAGTTTTTGGGAGAGACCATGGAAAATGAATGGCAGGAAGAGATTTGCTTATAAAAATACTTGTTGTTGAAGGGATAAACCATGTTGGTGTATGTAGTGAGAGACTCTCTTGATGTCTAAGGTGCTCTCAATACAAATATGTTTTAGATAATTATAGTCTTATTTACCAGATTGTAATGGGATGGTTGTGTCCTGGCTAGTACCTTGACTCCAGACCTTACAGTAAGTAACTTTGGTGTTTTGCTGTGTGTCTCCATACTATGATGATGGATAAATGGTATTTGGAAACCCTTTTCCCAGTTGCTTCACTATCACTAGTAAAGTTTTCTAAATAGGTGTCAGAAAAGGGATTTTTCTTGGAACTTGAGGTTATCAGAAATGGGTGCAATTGACTATTGGGGCATGATTATGGCCTTAACGTGCAGCTCATCTGGACTCAGATGTTATTTTTCCAAGAGTGCTTTATAGTGAAGCAATGACTTAAGTTTCTGTGGTAACACCATTCTTGTGTTAATTAATTGTTTTTATTATAGAAAGCCAAGGTACTTCTTTCAAACACATTGCAGATACTATTTGATCACTGAATGGACAGTTAGTGCCTTTTGAGCACAGCCTGTATGCATCCTTTATCCTGTTTTTTTATATGTTCTGTACTTCTGCTGTCTGTTACCCTTCTGTCAATGTGCTTTGATCATGCTGTCAAATTATTCAGTCTTCATAATATAAGATGAATCAGCTTCTGTTTTGCACTTGTCTGTTGAGTTTGATAGTTCTCCTGCTTTATCTCCTTCCTGGAAAAAAGTACACCCTACTTGACTGGAATGGCTGTTTTGTCACAAGCCATCACTTAGGCTTGTACAACACTCAGCCAGCAACTGCTATAGACTTTGCATGGAATTTGTTGCATTTTTTAATACTGTTTTAGGCTTGCAAGCAAACAAAATGCTACCAAAGATTATAGACCTATGTGAAGCTTGACATGTTTAAAGGTAACTTGGCAGAGTGCTTTTAAAGCATAAGTACTCTCAGCACAAGTTCAACTGTAGACAATAATGAATATAGATTCCTTTCTTTTAGCATCCTGTTGAGGTTTTGGCCACCACCATGTCTCCTTCAGCCAAAGGAGGGACAGATTGTTATCATGACACTGTCATTTAGCTATCAGGGCTGACCTTTCAGGAATGGAAATTGCTGAATGACTTGACTCCATTCTTTGGAGTGGAATCATAGTGTACCAAATAGGTCTGTGACTGGGGAAGAGAATCTTTTGAATATTTTGTGCTAAATGTACCACTGTGCTCAAGTGTGACTTGTCAGCTGATGCTGAATTCCAACCAGGGCTGTGGCGGGTGGGAAGCAGGGTCAGTCACTGATGTGTTATGCTTTCATTTATAAGATGAGGTGCTCTTATATGCTGTTCTGCAGTGTAACCCTCTGTGCCCTAAAGCTGTGTAAGCTTTATGGTTGTTTTATAGATTCAATTTTCTGGTTTGGTGTTTCACTGAGAGCCGTTTCTGTCGCTGTCGCTTGGATGGTTGCTTTGCCTGGCAGGAAATCCTACTCCTCCCTGTTTCCCTCTCCTCCCCAACCTCACAGGGTCATTGAGGTGTACAAGTATGTTTAAAATCTAGACTCTCAGTAGCGTTGGGATGAAAAAGTTACTGCCCGTGTCTGCAAGCTTTAATCCACTGATGTCCTCCAGAGGACCTCAAGGTATTGCTGGTTGTGGCACAGGCTGGCCTCTGACTGTCTCTCCTGGAAGAATTGACAGGAGGTCACTGGGGACCATGTCAGATGTTAAAACAAACCTCAACCTAATGAAATGGGTCCCTTAAAATTCAAATGCATTAAAGCCCACCCAAATGAAGATGTAGGTGTTATTGAGCTTGATGTGGCCTTATGCCCGTATTGTGTGGACTATTTCCTTCTCCTTGCTGACAGCTCTCTGGAGGAGGGTGGCCAGCTGTGCCATTATAGCCTGGCACCACATCTCACTCACTGGAATTGTCACCTAACAGAGGTTGAGGTGGTTGCTGCTCCAGCCTGTTGCAAGACTGAAGGTTTCTTTTGGGACAGGCATTGTCTGTGCCAGGACCCCCAAGCCTCGCAGGCGTTTGGGGCCTGTGGTCACAGTGTGTCTTTCTATGTTGAATGTAGTAAAGAGGCAGGAGGAGGGATGGAGGCAGGCAGGAACATGGCAAGGTTCTGGAACTTAGCATCCATCCGCGTTACCCAACATTTTTCTGCAGGAGGATTTTTGTTCCTCTGGTCTGCTACAGACAGGAAATCCATCATTGCCAGAGCTAATGGGGAGAGCCTAATGTTGGGCTTGAGGTCCAGCACAAGCTTAAATAGAAAAGCTTTGCTTTCAGGACTTCTGTCTATCACATAGTCACAGTGTTGCTGGCTTTGCTGAACTTTGTGTTGTGGTTCCCCTCCAGCTTGAGGACAAAGTTACCACTTATATAACAATTGCAAAGTATAGTAGAAATTGACTGCAGATCTATACTATACTGTAGGCTGTTTACAACCCCCTGCCCCGATTATTAAATTGTTTCTAAAGAACAGCTATGATTGTTTACTAGTAATCAATATTTTCAATATGGTTCTGGAAGGACAGTCAGGACAAAATGAATTTGGTGTATTAACTTTTCTGTTGGTGTGTAGGCCTTGCAGTTACTCATCAGTGCAATTTCTTATTATAAATATAGTGCAATTTCATATAATAAATGTTCTATCTAACTGAAAGTAAGAGAAATATCATAGATTTAATTCTTATGCGAAAGTTGTTTCATGTCCCCCCCCAAAACCCCTAAAATGTTCACATTTTTGCTGGTGCTGCTCAAGAAGTAACTTCTTAGAATGAGTGTACCTTAAAAAAAAAAAGGAAAGATAATTCTGATAAAGATTATCTTAGCTGAACACATTCAGGGAAAACAGCTAATTGAGACACGAACAAACTGCCTTCAGAGCTAATCAAAATTACATACTCCAAGCAAATCCTTGTAAGATAGGTTGCCAGGGCTTCCTACTTTGCTCTGATATGCAGGAGGTAGTGAAGACAATTGTGTGTGCAGGTTTATAGAAGAGCTGGGCTTATGGTGAGGGTGAAAAGTCAGCGTATAATCATGACTGGTGCAATTTGCCTTTTGTTCCAGTGAGGGAGAGCACCTTCTTTTTTGTCTTCTTTTTTCTCCCTACAAATCAGGACCTTAATCTTTTCCTGCTTGGTATTTCCCTAATATACTTTTTTGTCAATCTGAGAAATCTGCGTGTGCAGAATCTGTCTGTTCTTACAGGTGGCCATGTAGAGGCTCAGTATCTTCTTTGGGTATTGTGCCTGCTTGTCCATGAGGAGTAGAAGGTGTTGCTGCCAGAATAATCAGACAGGGGTGTGTTAAATAAACCAGTCTTGTATAATGCTGCCCAAGATGGCAGCTGACATATTTCCTATTTAAGAAAAAGTGTGTGATATTACATTTTCTTTTCAGTGTTGCTTCCTTTAGCATTCCTGTGCTGCTCTCAGAGGAAAAAGACAAAGCTGCAAAGAGAAGTAGCGTTCTTTTCTTAGATGGGTATGTGAGCCTTTATTCAGGTCTGAAATAGAAGTAGGACCTCTAAGGCCTGAATGTCAGGAACGCTTGCTATTAGCTTAACTGAATTGTGTTAACACAGTAAGCAATTTGAGAGGGAAGATGTCTGATAACTGTGGGACAGAATGTTAGCTAAGGTAGTTAGTCCCTGTGGTGGTGGGGAGAGAGAGGAGACAGTTATTTTCTGCAAAATGCCAGAAAGTTGTTTCCTTTTGATGGGGAAGAGCAGAGACACACCATGTACTGGCTACTGAAAAATCATGACCATCAGGGGTTCTACATCTTAAAAAATATTTTATAGGTCTTCACATCATTAAAGCTACAGCAAGCCTGTCCAATCAAAATATTAATTCCAGAGCATTATAGAAATGAAAACAAGCCCTCATTTTGACCTACTTCATGTAATTGCAAATACAGAGTATTTTTTTAATTATATTCTGCCAAATTTTGATTGCCTTCAGTATACCAAGCAAGGATAAAGAATATGCAAAATACTTCTAAGATGCAAGGACTAGCAAAATCTTAATTTTTCCTCACTCTTTTAAATGGTCCTAAAGCCATCTGGTGCAGTCTGCACCCATAACCTATGGATGAATTTATAATAATCCCATAAGCAACTTGTTGGAAAGGAAATATTCATGACTGTTGTATAGGAAAAAGAAGTTTGGACTATTAGGTATCCGAGACATCTGGAAGGGCCATGAATTTCCTGGTGGAAAAGCTTCTCAGTGAAACATCTGGGACTTATTTCTCTGTCTAAAACCAAATAACCTGAAAACCGTTTGAAGCATGTATTTAAACATAAAAGCTAGCAGGACGTTTGCTCTACCGGTGAAAAGCAATGAAATGCTTCAGAAAAAACAGGACACAGAAAACTCAACCTAAAATACCACTGCCATAGAAATTAAAGTGTCATTTTCAGAAAAGCAAGGAGTAGTCATGTCTCCTTGTATGCAGAGTTGCTCTTGCACTGAAGTAAAGTTTAGAAAAGCTTAGAAAAAAATGTTTTGTTTATCTATTTTTTTTTTGCTTTGTGGAAGGGAAAAGTATATTTTTAATGTCTTACTTTGAACCCTCTTCATGCATGACAAAAAGGTGCATTCCTCTCCTGTTTTAGCGTGATTGAGTCAGCTATTCCTTGCCTGGCCAAGCTGAACAACCATAGCTGTTGTTTTCTTTTTAATTTGGCTTCACAATGGCTTTTGGATCATCAGAAACTTCCTACTACTTCGGTTGTCAGCAGTTTTCCAATCTGTGGATCTTTGTTGTTGGTTTGTGTTTTGTTTGGGGTTTTTTCCTCTGGACCAGTGCCAAGACAGGCTTGAATGTCGCCTCTTGCCTATTTATTTATTTATTTATTTATTGCTTTGGGAAGTGAAAGGTCATCTAGTCCTGACTGGAGGCAGGACAAGCGTGGGTCTCCATGGCCACAGGGATGCCCCAGGGCACCCGGGGTTGCCATGGCCATGTACCAACCAACTACAACAGCAAAGTGCCTGCAGAGAGTTTCAGAACTCCCTCTCTCACAGACTGCCTTTCGAATGCATCCCCAATACCTTTTTCCCTTTTTTTTTAACTCCTTTAAATAGACCAGGGCTGGTTTATCAACAGGGGAGGCTTTGAGCACTGAAAACCAAACAAAAGGTTTGGGCCTTCTTGCATGTTGAAAGGACCTGTTTCTTATTTCACTGACACACAGTTGGAGAAGATGACATCATCCCTGCCGAGCTGATATAGTTACACCGGTGTGTATGTTGTGAGGTTAGAACAGCCAAAGACCTTGATGCTGTGCAAAAGGCAATTGTTTTTTAAGCTTTTTCCTCTATAAGGTTTTTGCCTCTGTCCTTTCACTGTGTTTTACAAGATGGCAGCTTAAGCAAGCCAGGCTACTCTTTCCACTGTAAGAACTGCTTTCAAATTAATTATGAAACAAAAGTGCCATGAATAAAACAGAGCTCTGTGCTTCGTATTTCAGGGTTTTTGATTGCAGCTAGCTCTTGCTGGAGAGTGTGAGCTATATGAGACACTTGCCAGTGGTGAATGAAACTGGAAGGATGAATAGCTTCAGGTTTGAGGTAAAGATCCCTTTAAGCTCATGCTGAAAACGAATTGGTTCTCGCTGTAATTCATAGTACAATCAATACTGAGGAGAAAGAGTAATGATTTTTGTTGAATGTGGTGTTTACTTGTTTCTGTGTTTTAGGGCTGCACTGCTGCTTTTTATAGGTTAGTGAACGGGGAATATTGTGATTATAGAGAGGATATGCAGAGTGAGAGGCATACAGGCCTCTCCCCTTCCTGCTAGTTGCTCAAAATGCATGCTGTTTCTATCAGAGAAGAATTTTATGATTTACTTGAGCCAGATAGATTTTCCTTCCACAAAGTTTCTTTAATCTCATTTAAAACTGTTATTCATTGTCATTAGGTAACGCTGTGCTTTTTCTATGATAAGGTAATATATAATTAATTTTTGTGTCAGAAGAAAGCCTTTTTTCCCCAAGGCTTTTGAGAAGGCAGCACGTACCAAAAGGCCATGTTTGGAGAGGAAGGATGTTCTTGTGATGAATGCCTTGATCTAAGGGTTGGGAGGACATTTGCTCTTTCTGAATGTGCCAAAAGCTTGGTGTGTGACTGTGGGTTAACCACCTTAGGACTGATTCTGCAGTAGGTGTGATTCCTCCCACTGTTTTAAATTTACTGCTAGCTTTGTTCCAAACTGCCAGTTATTTGGCATGTTCCTCCATGTGAAGACTTTTAAATTCTTTTAAACTTTTAGTCTCTTCTACATACAGCTGCATTGCCTGCATAAGCCACATCCACGTTCTCATTCAGCTCTTAGATGTGGTGCTGAGAGTCATGGTTTAGTAGTGGATGGCAGGTAAGGGTGATGGTTGGACTTGATCTAGAGGGTCCCTTCCAACCAAGACAAGTCTATGATTCTATGATTGTAGGACTTTGGGTTTTTGTTAATTTTTTTAATGCATTTTTTTGTTTTTCTTTTCCCAAAGAAGTCTTCCATCAGATTTGGGAATCCCTAGCTTTGTATGGTGTTTCTGCACCTCCCATCACGTACCTAACCAGATAGTTCCTACAGCTTCAGGGCATGTGTGTGCGAGAGAGTATATTCCGAGGAACTTTGCTGCAGGCAGCTGCGAGGAGACCTTGAACTCCACCAAATGGTTATCTAGGCTTATCTGTGGTACAAAACATGAAACCAATTAATTTGGGAATAGAGCTGTGTTTAGTCTAGGCCAGCTCCAAAGAGCACATCTCTAAGGGCCAGATACCCATCCCCTACCCCCACCTAATAGACATAGGCATCTCTAAAATAATTTTACACAGCTTTGTCTTCAAAAGGTGCCCACAGAGTTTCAATTTCTTGCTAATTCTTAGATACCTAAAGGTTAATTCTTCCATAATGCATTGGCTTTGATGGCAAGTCTGCATCAGACACTTGCAAACAGCTGCTCCTGGGCTGTTTTGACAGCTTGGTGCCTGGTTGCATTGCAAGGAAAACTAACCACTTGTCAGAAAGTAGATTATCAAAGTGATCGGTGTTGAAAGTAACCTCAAGGAAGCTGTTGCAACTGCTGGACAGGAGACTGGAGTATGTACATGTGGCTATTTGCTCTAAAGGTAACATGCCAACTTGGCTGAGGATGGCATTTAGGTGCATAAAGATGCCATCTACACTTGGCCTTGTAGGTGTCTGTGAACGTTCCCAGTGTCTTTTCTGCAGCCAAATCCACTTGGAATTGACAAGCTGGACATCTGCAAGTTTGAGTACTGCAGAAAACTACGTTCTTAGTGGGTCGGAGTCATGTTACTTACCAAAATGGCTATTTGTGCTTTATTTTTGTCACTCAAGTGTTTTAGGAAAAAAAAGACACGTTGGGAGCAAGCACTGGAAACAAGGACCCAAAGTGGTTTGGTTTATAGAAGCTTTTACACTTACAGCAAAGTACAAGCATGTTGTTGTTCCTTTGTGCATAGAACTTGGTAACTGTGGCCATGATCTACAGTGCCTAAGGCCAGATGGTTTAGAGGGATACTTGAGTACCACCATAATGTACAAATTTAAATAACAGATATTGGATGGCTGATGTCGTGAAGCATACATGTTTTATATGATCTTAATTACAGGAAATTAGTCTTCCTAGTCATAGAAGTATTTAATTGCATTTGATCTACAAGCTTTGAACTCTGATTATGAGTTTTATTGGCCCATTACGTACTGTATTTAATGCTTGCTGTAAAATAGTTTTGTATTTCTTTCATTTATATATTCCTTTGTTCTGAAAAACGCCAAAGAGAGAGAAATTATTCTTTTTTGTTGTTCTTGAGTATCACTGTCCTCTCTCACTTTTCCCTGAACTATCTCAGTCTTTTTGTTCTCTTATGACATCAGCTAGTCCTTGACGATACCATTTAGACCCTGTCTGCTGCCAAGGAAAACAGATCAAGAATTTATTACTGAAGCCATTTGTTTCTAGTTATTTTCTCTCTGTGCCCTTTGAAACAGGGTGATCGGAGTGTAGGCAAGGAATGAATATTGTTGAGGTATGGCTGGTAATGCTGCATTCATTCTTTCCTTACAGGCTTACGTTTGACTTGTAATTGAGTTGGAGAGTGTGGTTTTCTGCTTCAGTAATGTTCAGATGTCATTAATGAACACAGAGATTCTCTTTTATTTGCCTATTCTAGTCCAGACAACTGTTTTAAGGCTGGAAGTTGAAACTGCTTGGCAGATAATCAAACAAGAAAGAAATGAATGATTAAAAAAAATAAAATGATGAAGCATACGTACCAAGTAAACTCTGCTCAAGGGTAGAAAGTTTGACTTTGGATCCCTTGTGTGCGTGTTTAAAATCTGACTGTTTGAGAGTCTGCAGGGTACTACGTATATTTCCACCTTTTTCAGTGTTCTTTTATTGAGTTTCAGTCTTGTTAACTTTTTAATCATGCTTGGTTAATGACTTCCCAATTGGTGTTTGGGTTGGAAGCCACAAAGCCTTTAAGAGGCAGTCTAAGTATTAGGAAGACTTGATGACTGTAGTCCTTGGACTATTTGTTAGTAGATAAAATTTTCATTTAAACTTTCAAGATTCAGGCTGTGTCTGAAAAATTACTCTGACAAGCGTATGATTTGGTCTTTGATTATCCTGCCATGCTTTATTTACGTTTGATTTTCATGCAAACCTGTGGTGTGACTGTTGAGTATGATTTCCTGCATCTTAACACAAACACAAGTTTGTGCTAGTGATTAGGGGGGTAGGGTTTTTTGGTCTGGTTGTTTTTGTTTTGTTGTTTGTGTGTGTGTGTTCCCCGCCCCCCCCAGCTTTCTGATAATTAACCAGAAACTTCTGAGTCAAGTTTTGATTATAACAAGAAAATTTACCCTGGACTTCCCACTTGATTTACTGACTAGTCTTTGACCCTCATCAACGCCTAATCACCCCGATTTGGCCCTCAAAAGTTTGTGAATTTTGCTAGAAGTGCAGTTGATGAGGGAATAGCACCCACCCTCAGCAAGTACACCGATGAT
>VZTU01018047.1:61960-74371 GCA_013400835.1 Zapornia atra
GGGTTGGACCCGATGATCTCTTGAGGTCCCTTCCAACCCCTACGATTCTACGATTCTATGATTCTGTACTGTTACCCACTCTTCTCTCTCTCTGGCTGTATTGTTTTCCCCCAAAACCTTCCTGCTGCAGTTTTCCAAATGATCTGGTGTCTTGCCTCCAGCTTCTCTGTTTTTCTTAGTTTTGATTTTTATTTTTTTTTCGTAGAGGAGGGGTCATTGATGCAAATAACCTCCTGTCTCCCATACTGATGTTAAGTACAGCCTACCTCAGGACTGATATTCCAGGTGCATTCATTTTTAAAAGGGTGCAGATGTGAGTCGCATGGTTGGAAATGCAACCTGCGTGTCAGGTTAGGGCTGGGTGCCTTGCTTGCTGTGGTATGTTGTATAGCAGGTGCTTAGCCACGGTGTGACTGAAACCACCGCTGCCACCGGTGGGTAGCGTTCACTGCGGGCGGTGTGCTTGCCGCACCTCTCAATGGCGCCGGTGGTTCTGCAGTAGTTCAGTGGCTTAGTTTTGTGATAAGTTAGGGAGGAGCAACGTGTGGTGTCCCAGGTGCAGTTAGAGTAGGGGTGGTGGAATCCTTAGAACAGTTCCTGTCTCTTAACTGCTCGAGTAAGGTGGAGGTTACTAATAGAAAGCTTGTGCTTAGGGATGTGCATTAAGAATGAATGACTGCAAGTCAAAGGTTCGTTCTGCTACACCTCTTCAAAAACCGTTTTTTAAATATGAGGGACTTTTGTACTTCAGTTAAACTGGGAACTGCAAAGACAGAGGGAGTTGTATGCCACAAATCAAGTCCAATTTCTGCTTCCTTGGACTGCTACTTACCTTTAAAAGACTGATTTCTGGTACTTTAACTCAGTGGTTTTCCTACGCACACTCTGAACAAAAGATTCCTCAGATGGTAAACTCCACTGAAGCTAATCCTTTCCCTCCTCCTCCCACTTTTCTTGACCTGTCTCCTTCTTGGAGATTATTTCCATTTCCTTGGATACCTTCACAGTAATTCCAGCCAAATGGTAATGACAGCGTGTCAGCTGCAGGCATCCCCTGTGTATCAGCCAAAGCACTGTATATGCTTTCAAATAAAAGATCCTGTTCTTACGGTCATTCTCCTTTCTGTTCAGCTGAAGATGCACTTAACCACAAAGGTGAGAAGAGCTAGCTTTTTGTCATTTTTATTAGGAAAAGCTGAATGTGGATGGGGAAAGGTGCCAAAAAGTTAATGACGGGATGCAGAGGTTAGTGTTAGTCTCAACTGTGTTTCATTGTGTTTACTGTGAGAAAACTAGAAATTGCAGTAGGCTTTTTGGGTTAAAGAACTGGAGAGGGTTTTGACTAAACAATTTTACTTTGGTAAGTTTTCCTGTTGGCTGGTTTGTAGGTTATCTCAAATTTAAATAATTGAATTAGGTGGGGGAGAGAAAGTGTGTTAGTTCCCCACGCGACGTGCAATTCTGCATAACTTTTTATGTAGAAATTAAATTATTTGTAGTGTTTTCAGTTAGCTTTTTAAAGTTTGTGTTGAACATTTCAGTAGCCCCCACCTAAGGAAGAATCTATTTGGCTTTTTGTTCCATGGTCATTGACATTTTGAGCACCCCTGTGCCTTCTAACAAAGCCTGTGTGGCTGCTGTTGGAAGCCACAGTGGACATGGATACTCTAGTAAGCCCTAAATTGCTCCCTCTGGAGCACTGTGTTAAAGGGAATCACGAAGCACAAAGGCTGCCAGTCTGTGACATCATTGTCAAAGAATAGCAACAAGTTGGCATCTCCACGTTCCCCTTTCACTGTGGTGTGTTGCCTGTATTTCGGAGACCCCTGAAATAGCAGTTTCAGAATTTTGAACTCTGAACTTCCTTTTGTTATTCTTAAGTCAAACCCATAATATTAATATAACAGCTTTCTGTGTTTGTTTTCAGTGTCTTTGTTATTTCAGCAGAATATTTTTATTGGCAGCTTATTGTTCCAGTGGCTCTTGAGGGTCTAACGTGGCATTAATGTTTCACTTCATGCACTGTATTACCTGACCCCAGGAGTATTTTGTGGCGTCTACCAGGCCAGAAATAAAAGCTGCTGTTTTAGAGTAGGAGTGCAGGCTAGGTTCAAAATACCAGCACTCTCATATCAGAGCAGCAGCTTCTTTCAAAGTAATTGTGCTCTCATGGCCCTGTGCCCAATCATGCAAACCTTCAGACTATGCTTTGTGTGTAAGTGTGGCTTCATCAATGCGACTGCACGAAATCTCTCAGCAAAACAGAGTTTATGAAGGCGTTGGACAATGACAATTACTGTGCTAAATATAAGCCAGAGTATTAATAACTACTCCCACAAGCTATGGTAATAGCTCCCCTGAAGAGCTGCAAAATTGGGGCATACTATTGTACATGTTAAGTTACATCTTTCTAAAGTAAAGCTACAGTCTTAGCAAACTTTTAATTTATTTTTTTCTTCAGCCTGCAAATGAGTATGGAAGAGAGCTTGCTAGAGTTCAGAAACCTTGCTAACTTTTGTGAGCATGGGTGACTGAAGCTTGCACAACTGCCCTCTCCATACATGGCTTTCTATACAGAATATGTGTCTGTGTACTTTTAAAACTCTGACCTCATGGAAGTATTTGCTTTATTGCAATTTTAAAGAAAATACTTTGAGTTACAAAGCTATATTGGAAAAGAAAAATAATATGGTGGAAAGGAATATGGTTTTATTTTAAGCAGTTGCAGTGGAGCTACTTGGAGCATAGGGACTTCTGGATCAAGACACAGTGTGTTACGCTGCCGTCATACTTGAAGGTGACAGCAGTTTTCAGAGTACATTGAATATTGAACACCAGTGTGTGGTTTACATGTGGATTACTTGCTGCTTTTCTTTCATCTCATTAATGTCAAGCTGTTTACCTGACATGTGTCATGTGGCACCACTCCTGGGATAGAGGCTTTGGTCTTTCTCCATCGTGTTGCCCAAAATGATGATGACTGGAACACATGTAACGATGGCACAGATCGGTTGACACTCAGTGTGGAAAGGGAAGGTCTGGGGCTTTCAACGATAGAGCGGTTGTTGGTGTGTCTGAATCCAGGTAATTTTTATGGTGGGTTGGCTGTGGTCTGTAACATGCAATTGGCCATCCCCATTTTTCATTACTTTGTGAGGACTAACAGTGATGGTAATTGTAAAGGGCCAGCTGTGTGCCAGTAGAGAAAATCTACATCTCCTGATCTGTAATAAAATTTGAGCAGCATTAAAATGTGAAGCCTTCTGAAAGTAGTATGGTTGTTTGATGCTTTGTCTTGGATATAAAAGTGTTAAATATTGATTTGCACTGATCAGTTTGTGCAGTATGTTTAGAAATATGGAATACATTTGGGCTGGTAAGCAGGTGAAGCTGGTTTTTTTCCCTCCTTTTTCTGGGTAGAATTTTTTTTTTTTAAAAAAAGGGTGGGGACAGGATGGCAGTGCAGGAGGAAAACTGGTATTTGTAGGCCTTAAGAGGATTGCCATTGCACTGAAAACAGCTGAGCCAGAAGAGCGCAGCGCAAAAACTGTCTAGCTGGAGTGTGCAAAAGTGTCAGGCTTATGATGTGCATTGTTGATCAATGTCTGAACTGAATTTTTGAGCAGTGCCTACCTTTATTTGAATAGCAGATAAAATCTTGAGGGTGTTTGGCACTCTTTGCACACTAGCTGCCGACTTGGTAACATCTTAGCAGTTAGGAGAGACTTGCCCAAAGTATGTTCTTCTGAATGGATTCTTGAGGCAGGAGTTGAAGGTGAGGAAAGAATCTCTCTGTGACTCTTGAAAAAACACATCTCTGCAGTTTTTGAAGAAACAGGGAAGAGGGGATGCTTTTCTAATGGCTTCTGGCTCTGCTGTGGCTTTTGAAAAAAGCATGGGGGTGCCTCTGTCATTTCCCTCCACTTCTGCCAACCTACTGCTGGTTTGGGACAGCGAAGTTAAGTGGACTTTCCTTTGCCTTTGGATGCATGGGTAATCTAGCAAAGCTTCCTGGAGTAAGAGAAAACAGACTTGCAGGAGTTCCTGTCAGCATGGTGAGGTGTGTGTTGCCTCTGCATCGAGAATTATTTACCCTTTGGGCTCCTAGCCCGAGCAGACTGCTGTGTATGCGAGGCACTCCCAAGGGTGCGTTAGGAAGAGCAGGCAGCAACACTCTGTCTGCAGGTAGGCATGTGGGTTGCATGTGCTTGGAAGCAGGTGCTTCATTGTTCTCACACCTCCCACACTGGTTTTAGGTGTTTCTCTTGGACTGTGAGAAGGCAGTAAATTAAAACAATGACTGAACTTGGATAACTTTTTTTTTCTCCCTGTAGCTAGGTTCAATTAGTTTCTAAAAGTGGTAATGGTCACTTATGGCATCAAGTAACTGGCTGATTGTCACCTTTTCTTGCTACTCTTCTCTTTTTCATGCTGTTCCTTGTTCCTCTCGTGGTGTGCTTCAGCTCTGAAATTCAGAGAAAGGATGAGCTTTCTTGCTGGACAGCAACAAGGGTGACTTTGTGAAGAGAAATGCATGCTTCTGTGGGTCAGTGTTTGAAACAAGGGAAAAAGTAATCCTTGTTTTTTATTTTTTTAACTATCAAACTACATCCAGTCCTCTTAAGCTTGATAGCCTTGTGGTACAAACTATGTTAGCCCTGCAGGTTGAGGGACTAGGCACTACTAGCTAGATTTCTTTACCTGCAAAAAATGGCAATAAAAGAACCTTCTGCCTAACATCCTTAATATCCTGGCAGCCTTTAAGGAATGCTTGCATGAGTTGGGTGCTGCCCTGTCCCTAACCTGTGTGTGTTCATGTGGCAGACAGGCACCTTGCTGCTGAGGGCTCTCCGGGTGTTAGTGAGGTGGGTACGAGCCCTGAGGCAAGGTAAAGCCTGGACTCTACAGCTTGATCTTGTGCCTATTTCTGGTTATAATCGAAGCCAGGACACCCTTCTTCCTTGTTTGGTATGCTATCACTCTGTAATGGGCTAAATAGAAAAGGATTAGGGAGCAGGAAGCTCTGCTTTTAAATGCCCTGATGTTTTAAACACTTGGAGATGTTGATTTGCTTTTGCATAAAGAATTGTGCCCAACATCTCAGGATGAAACATGTAACAGTACAAATATAAACTTTACAACAGTATAAATATTGTAACTTGATGGTCCTTTTTATGTACTCCTTGTTCATTTTTCTTACACTTCCTTTTTTTTCTGTGGGAAAACCTCTCTTTCAGGGTTACTTGGGTTATTTAGAGAGTTTAACTGCGGTGATGACTCATGTGAACATGAGTAAAATTTCTTGTGCTGAAACTATCATTCTGTTTCACTTTCTAAAACTGTTCTTAGGTATTTGTGTGGAGATGATGGTTAAAAAACTTAGACGTTTATAGTACACAAGTTGTGAATGTAACATTGATTTCTTCCCCCACTTTAGGCATGTATCTTATGATTTGGTCACATGCTTCTTAATTCACACAACCACAGACTGGTTTGAGTTGAAAGGGACCTCAAGGATCATCTAGTTCCAACCCCCTGCCATGGGCTTTATGTCTTGCTTTATTGAAAGCAGAGCATGGTTCTGGCCTGATAAAACCTGCGGAGAGGCATAGGGGTATGTGACCTGTTTTGTTTCCTGAAGATGCTAGGGAGCTGAATGAAATATGAATCTGCAAGAGATAAAAGTATGCTGTGGTTGCTGAGACTGGATGATGCAGTCCTGATGTTCTGGTGTTTATCTGCACTTGTTTTTGGCTCAGACTTCACAAACAAAGTTGTTTCTTCTGTTCTAAGTGGGTTCAACTTTTGTTTCTGGTATCTGACTCTCAGTCAATTGCTGCTTTTTTTTTTAAACTGTTGTAAAAGTATCTAAATTATATGCAGAATCATAAGATGATTTGTGTTGGAAGGGAGCTTAAAGATCATCTAGTTCCAACCCTACTGCAAGGGGCAGCGGAGCATCCTCCACTAGACCAGGTTACCCAAAGCCCCATCCAACCTGGCCTTGAACACTGCCAGGGAGGGAGCAGCCCCAGCTTCTCTGGACAGCCTGTGCCAGGGCCTCACCACCCTCACAAGGAAGAGAATTTCTTCCTTCTGTCTAATCTAAGTCTGCCCTCCTTTCGCTTGAGGCCATTACCCCTTGTACTGTCACTCCATGCCCATATAAACTGTTCTTCTCCAGCTTTCCTGTAGGCCCTAGTCAGATACTGAAAGGCTGCTGGAAGGTCTCCCTGGATCCTTCTCTTCTCCAGGCTGAACAAGCCCAACTTTCTCAGCCTGTCTTCATAGGAGAGGTGCTTCAGCCCTCTGATCATCTTCATGCCCTCCTCTGGACTGGCTCCAACAGCCCCTGTTCTTTTTTGAACCGAGAACCTCTGAGCTGGGTGCAATGCTACAGGTGGGGTCTCACAAGGGTGTTATAGAGGGACAGAATATGTAATACTATTATGTATTGCAATATATATAGATACAGATAGGAAATGGGATTACAGACCATTACGGATTGGAGGGGACATCTGGAGATCTAGTCCAACCCCCCTGCTAAAGCAGGATTACTCAGAACATGTTGCACAGGACACTGTCCAGGTGGGTGCTGAATATTTCCAGGGAAGGAGACTCCACAACCTCTCTGGGCAGCCTGTTGCAGAGCTGTTTCACCCTCAAAGTAAATAAGCTTTTCCTCATATTGAGTTGGAGTTCCCTGTAATCTGGTCTGTGGCTCTTGCCCCCTGTCTGGCTGCTGGGCACCACCAAAGAGTGTCTGTCTTATCCTCTTGACACCTGCCCTTTAGATATTTATAAACAGATTCCCTCTCAGTTGTTTCTTTTCCAGGCTAAACAGACTCAGCTATCTTGGCCTTTTCTCATATGAGAGATCAGATACTGCCCTTCCTAAAGTGGGGGATCTTTGTAACCCTCTGCTGGGCTCTCTTCAGCAGCTGCCTGTCTGTCTTTAACTTGGGAGCCCAGTGTGGCCTCACCAGGACAGAGTAGAGGGGAAGGAGAACCTCTCTTGACCTGCTGGCCATGCTCTTGATGCACCCCAGATGTGATGGTATGGTCTGTGTGTGTGCATGATGCTTTTCTTTTAGTGTTTCCATTTGTGCAGGTTATGTTTGCAGCGCAGGTGCTATAGTGGTTGGATGCTGCATGGACACTGGCTACGATCTGAGACGTTTTGAGTATAGCTTGGTTCTGTTTTGGAATGTTTGTTGCAGAAAAAGGTAAATCTTGAACTGGTTAAATGTAGTAGCTCTGCTTGTGTTTCACTGACACCTGTGCTGCCTTGATACCTATCCTCTCATGACAGAGTACAGATCTTAATGTTTCAATGAGGTTTCAGTGGGAAGCTGAAGATTGTACGAGCATGTAAATTAGAATTTTAGTGAGGAAGATGCATAAAGTACTTGTCTTCTTTCATGTAACCCTAGTAACAGAATGGTTTCTGATATTTCTGGCCATCCACAGCTGGTGATTCTGACTAAAACACATTTTAATGACTTGTATGTTACAGCTTTTGTTCCCTCCCTGCTGTGAAAGATATTGCTCCTAGGTAGACCCCAATTCTCTCATCTCTATAAAGAGCGGGAGTATCCATAGGGCTTAAAAAAATACTCTGAATATTCTCTTAAGAAGCTGTTAATTTGAGAATATGGGTATGTAATTACACAGAATCACAGAATCGTAGGGGTTGGAAGGGACCTCAAGAGATTGTTGGGTCCAACCCCCCTGCCAAAGCAGGCTCCCTAGGACAGGTCGCACAGGGAGGTGTCCAGACAGGTCTTGAATATCTCCAGAGGAGACTCCACAACCTCCCTGGGCAACCTAATTGAAAAGTATACATAGTTTTTATAGCTTTACAGAAGCTTACAATATGGTTTGATATGCAAGCCTTCATGAAAAAAAAATTGTGAAGAAGAAAGTGAAATAAATGGAATTAATTTAAAAAATGTTGAATAGTAGTCTTCATGATTATGCAAAATGTCTCACCTAAATGTTCTTTGTCTTTACTAATTCTGCTTTTTGATTGTCCTAAGACAAGATGGGTGTTAATAAGGATTTTAATGTTCATTATGATCATCAGGAAGAGCATGTCACGAATGAACTAGATGGGGCCATGTTTGAGGGTCTCCAGAGACGGGAGAATTGATGCGTAGCAGATAAACATGGGATTAACACTGAACATTGACCAGCATCCTGAATTGTTACTAATAAGCACTAATGAGTGAGCATCAGCCATCCTTTGTGTTGAAAAAGGCAGGCAGTTTACTAATTAAGAAAAAATCATAAGGTGGCTTCTGTCTTTGTATCCTGCCTGAACAATATATGTGCAAGTGATGCTTGGAGGCAAAGTAGCAAAGTGATCCCATGTAAGGATGATCTTAGAGTTCGGTGCTGTAATGCTCTACAGTCCTTTTAAATGTTGCTTTTCCCCCTTCCATCTCTGTGTGTAGGAGAAGAAAAAAACCTTTTTGGCCAGACTGTGTTAAGTAATGGAAATAAAAGATACATTGCCATTCCTCCCTTTACACTAACACCCTTACTGCTGGGCACGGCGTGCAGCGTGCAGTACTCTAAATCCTGAATGAACGCTACGTTCAGCTGAAACTATGGCGATGAGCTGAAACTAGGTAGAATGTAGAAAATAAAGAATTGCTTCCTGTTCTCATCATGGCTTTTGCACACTGAAGTCATAAGATATTAGTAAAGCACAATTCCTTTTTCCCTAATTATGCAGTATAATTGGAAATTGTGGGCAAATCTCCTAATCTCCATAGTGACAGTAGAACATTTATCTAATTAGGATTTGCCTTTTGGCATTGCTTTGAATAAATTAGCATTTCATTAGATACCCTGGGCTACTGGGAAAAAGTTTCCCAGAGTCGTATTTAGTCTTCTCTAAAGAGTGTATTTTGAATTAGCATAGGTTAATAACGTCCTTTGTGGCTGGAAAGACACAGAATAGTAATACTGTTGTTATTCTTAGTATCAGAGGGCTGTGCTTGTACGTTCTTTGCTTTCTTTAATCCCCAGGAGGCAGAGTAAAAACTTATGTCACTTTATTTGACGACTTACTCTTTCCCCAGAGAGGGGAAAAAAGGAAAGAAAAATATGGAACAGGTTTGAAATGCAGCTTGACCCTTTTTTTCTCTCCCCCTTTCCCTTTCTCTAGAGGATGAACTCTTCTTTCCGATTAGAAAGGGTGCAAAGCAAAATGGTCTGGACTAACCCAAAAGTTGCTCTCTGTTTGCTAATTATAAATTAGCTCTTCTGCAGTATTTCCAGTGCAGCTAATCCAGAATAATGAAAGAGTATTTGTATTCTTACCTATGTAAATCAGCAATAGGAAACTGGGTCGCTAAGGTTTGGTATTGGCTGTCAGATAAGAAGTGTAGCTACTTATTAGCTGGTTGGACCAGATGATCTTTCAAGGTCCCTTCTAACTTCTAATGTTCTGTGATTATTATGCTTTCCTAAACAGCTACTGGTATCCTATAACTTTGATCAGTTACCTGGTTTAATTTCCTGTTAAAAATGATGTTCTTTCCTAGTGTTAAAAAGAACAGAAAGAGAAATTCATGGATGTGGGAAAGGACTGTTGTTTCTATTCCTTGAGTCCCTGGCTATTTCAGATCCTTGCTTAGCCCTTCAAAGATTCATTGGCTGCCACTTGTGGCCGAAGAGTGGCATGAAGTATGGTGTTAAATATTCTCCTCTCTGCTGCAGGGATGTACGTTTACACCACCATCATCATGGTTGCCTTTTAGTAAATAGTGGCATGCAAAGGGCCTGCCAGTTTGTTTTGCCAAATCCAAGGGAACGAAACACCTTCTGTTGGCAGGCTGGTCTGAGACTGGCATCGGACTGGGTTTCATACCTAGTTGCACAACACTGTAATTGGTCCCAAGTTCACAAATACCAAAGAACCCCCTGTGCAGTGTTGACACGTGAAGGTCTACAGCAGGGCTCAGTGATGGCAGCTTCTCTGCTTCTGGGCGGGGTTCTCCTGGCTGTCCAAGATGAATGGTCACTTAGTCCTCACTAGTGGTGAGGAGA
Organism: Zapornia atra; assembly: GCA_013400835.1. Classification (NCBI taxonomy): domain Eukaryota; kingdom Metazoa; phylum Chordata; class Aves; order Gruiformes; family Rallidae; genus Zapornia; species Zapornia atra. The sequence goes on from VZTU01018047.1 coordinate 72,020, forward strand.
TAGGACAACCCTGTACTTTCACACATCTTTTTCTTGTTTCCCTGCTGTGGGAAGGCTTTTTTCCCCCTCATACCTTGTGATTTGACACTGGGTTATCTCATGGTGCAGAGCATCTCATGTTACTTCCTAACTCTTCCCTCTGGTTTCATCAGTTACCCCTCTCAATCTAGAATTTATTTTGTATTCCTGTGCAATGAGTTTGCCAGAGTTTTGGGGTAGATCTTCTAGACTTCCTTCTGTGATGAACTCCACGTTAAAAATCCCAGAAAATTCCTTTTCTAACTTTGATCAAATGTAGATTTATTTTTTTTTAAAGAACAGCTGGAACAGTTAATGGACAACTTCAAGATGAGGGAGGACAGGATTAAAATAAAGAGGGCTTATTAATTGCATTCTCCCTCTTCAGCATCATTGCAGGCAGGTTCCTGATTTCAGGTCTGGTCCTTGGTTACCTCAGTACCTTTGAGGGAAGTTGATACGTGTGTATGTGTCCGTAGCTCCCCTTGGTATCTAGGAAGGGTTTCCTTGCAATCTGTGGGGCAGGTTAGTGCCTTGCCCAAAAATGAGGTTGCCAGAAAATCTTGGTCTTGATTCACTGCATTCCCTCTCACTGTGGAACTCCAGCTCTTTGTTGGCATACCTCGCACTGTCCCTTGGCTGTATCCCCCCTCACAGGGAACATTCGGTTGCTCATGAAACAGCTGCTTCTTCCTTCCACCTCCATACAGAGGCCCAGAAACTATACCTAAATATACTGTAAGAACAGAGAACAATAATTCTTATCCTAGGCTTGCATTTAAATTAACTTTTTTGTTCCTTATAGCACTCTAAAGATGTGGTGATAAGACCCTCTTATCGCCTTCTATATGTTCAAATAAACAAATTTCACTGTGTGTGTTGTTTGTGTTGATGTTGTCATGTCTAAGTGTGTGCTAGTGAATATGAACTTTGGGGTTGCATAAATTTTGCTGAACAGTACCTGCGTTCTTACCCCTTCCAAAATATGGTTTCTTTTAGGGAGGTCTTGTCTGGGGACCTGGAGAATGGGAAGGTGATGTTAGAGGCATGTTAGAGAGAATGGCTGCTGTAATCTAATGATCTGAATTTTGTTTTACAGCTTGATGACTGCACCCTGCAATTGTCTCACAATGGTACCTATCTGGATCTAGAATCCACCCTAGCAGAACAAAGAGATGAATTGGAAGGCTTCCAGGAGGATGCTGGGTAAGTAAATATTTACTAAATTTAGATAAATAAGCTCACTTTTCCAGAAACATTGAGGTTTTGGGATTGTGTGTGGTTAACTTGGTAGATTCAGGTCAGCATAGGAACAGAAAAGATAAAATTCTTTCCTCTGTAAGCACTTATGTCTCACCCTTTCTACAATTAAGAATTTTATGACTTTTTTATCTTTCAATTTTAAGGTTTCCCTAAAAGATGGCACGCTATTAGAAATCCACCAAGATGCATGTATTGACTAGTCTAGTGAGTTTTTATAGTTCTTTGGAACTTGATAAATGAGGGAGGGTGGTTCTGAGAGCTCTGAGGTCTTTCTTATTTTATAATAGTTGGTGTAGAAGATCATACTGGAGTGGTGCTCCTGAAGTTAACACAGTTACTTTGTGCCTTGAGATATAACTCCCTATATTATTGGAGAAAAGAAAGACCTGTGTGGATTTCCTTTTTTACTCCTGGAATTGATTAAGCCAGTCCAGGAGGTGTGCCTGTAGTGGTGTTCAAATATTTTCCTCTTGCCATTTTTAATTACTGCTGGCACACACAGATTGTTATGACACAGCTTTCCATAAACCATCTCTGCTGAGAAGTGAGAGAGAACCCAAAACTTAGGATCAATGTGTGTTAGTGTGAGCGTGTGTATAAAATTTGCTTTTTAGAACACTTTTTTTCTAGGCCTTTTAGATGATTGTCTTGTTTAAGATGTAAAATGAACAGACAATCTAGAGCTATTTTTGCCTTGCTGGTTACTATATTGAACTGGAGAGTTGTAATTAATTTTATGGGTGCGTTTTGGTTTTGGCATGGACTTCATGCATGTGAGCAATGTGGCTGTGCCAGAAGGAAATTAACTGCATTCTGAATTGGTCAGGGCTTGTTAATGGGGAAAGATGAAGCTCTTTGGCTTATATTATTTTCTCTCCTTTGCTATAGCTGTCTTGTCTTTGAATATGTAGAAATGAGCACCTCTGAATATTAGTATATGTGAAGTATTTGAAATAATATATTGTTATTAGTGTGCGTGAATGTATGTTGTCTTCATAGAATCATAGAATGGTCTGGGTTGGAAGGGACCCCAAGGATCATAGAGCTCCAACCCCCCTGCCACAGGCAGGG
>VZTU01018047.1:74675-85252 GCA_013400835.1 Zapornia atra
CCTCCCTGTCCCTGCTGGCCACCCCTCTTCTAATGGAGCCCAGAAATCTTCATGTCTTCATGTGTTCCAGTGAAGGGGATGTTTTTATAACTATTGGAAGATACAGAAACTCTTCTGTTAAAATTAAATTAGTTTGAAGACAGTACTTCAGGACACAGAGTAGCCGATATAGCTAGACTGGGCCTCCCTTCCTGGGCAATGAGAGTGTTGACTATAGAAGTTAATCTGGTCTTCAGCTTTATGCAGCAGTGATAAAACTTGCTGCAAAGAACAAGTTCTTATTTCCAGTGAATTTTATAATTAGTTGAAAGCAAGTAAGATGAAGAAAAAACTTGCATTTTTGGATTTTTCTTATTAGTATGCAAGAATTGTTCATTCTCCCTTTTTTCCTTTCCATTGATGTGTCTGTGATGATTCTAGTAATTTTAATGTCATTGCCTTTGATAGCCCACAACAGCATTCCCAAGTAATTTGACAAGTAGGAAACTGGTTGGTGCTTTTCCTGCCAGACTTTAACCTTGAAATGGCAAAGTACCTTTTCCCCTTGTTTTCATTTCTGCTTCCTTTGAACACACATTCAATTGTAAAAACTGCTCCTGAAACAAGATGCTGTTTTTCATTGTGGTGGTTATCCTAGGAAAAAAAAATACAAAATCATGTGGAACTAACAGTGCTGCTTGGAAATGCATGTCTATTGTGTTGTTTTGAGCTGAAAAATCAGGTTATGTTTTTGTGTACTCTGCATGTGTGTGCAGGCCTCATTTTAATTGCACAACCTATTGTCAGTTGAGTAATCACTTCTTCCAATTGCTTGTGCTGCCAGGTAGTGTGAAATCTGAGAGGAGGTCTTTTCATCCTTTTGCACAGCTGTATAGGGAGGTATCAAACTGGGTGCATTAAAGTGCATCACAGAATCTTGGGCTACAAATTATTATGGTAATTATCTTTTGAAATGGGCTTTGTGAAATGAAACAGATCAGCTTTCATGTCTGTTGTTGTCAGGTATGTAGTTCTCATCTTCACTTGCCTTTGCCCTCCTCCCTAAAATTGTCCAGCTGATAATTGTTGGTCAAGAGCAACTGCTGTTTCCATGCTTCAGCTGATTGTCTTAGCTGCAACACCAGGAGTAGCTGTTGTGAACCATCTTTCTTTGTCTTCCAACTACAGTCCTCCTTCAGACTCTGCTTTCTTCCCATTATGATAAATTGTGCAGGCAGCAAAAAGCTGAAGGGGTGAGAATAGAGGGGAAGAAGAATGAGGGGTGAATTGGGGAGTAAATCATAGGATCACAGGATGACTTGGATTGGAAGATACCTTAAAGATATTCTAGTTCCAACCCCCCTGCCATGGGCAGGAACACCTGTCACCAGACCAGGTTGCCCAAAGCCCCACCCAGCCTGGCCTTGAACACTGCCAGGGAGGGGGCAGCCACAGCTTCTCTGGGCAGCCTGTGCCAGGGTCTCACCACCCTCACAGGGAAGAATTTCTTCATTATATCTAATCTAAATCTGCCCACTTTCAATCTAAACCCATTACCCCTTGTCCTGGAACTATATGCTGTTGTAACCAGCCACTCTCCAGCTTTCCTACAGACCCCTTCAGGTAACAGAAGGCCGCTATAAGGTCTCCCCAGAGCCTTCTCTTCCCCAGACTGAACAAGCCGAGCTCTCTCAGCCTGTCTTTAGAGAATTGCTTCAGACCTGGGTGCAGTGCTACAGGTGGGGTCTCACAAGAGCAGAGGGGAGAATCGCCTCCCTCAACCTGCTGGCCACTCTTCTTTTGATGTGTCCCAGAGTACAGCTGGGGAACAGTGAGCTGAAAGCAAGTCAGTGATTCTGATACTGTGAAGAAGGTCAGTGCCATTTGAGGGTCTAAAACAGTAATTTAGCCAGTGAAATGCAATGAACTTGGTATCCTCAGTACTAATGAGGTTTCTGATGAATCTCTGCATCCCATATTTATCCATATTTCAAGAGAGAATAGGAGGGCAATAAACAAGAACAACCAGAAGTTTAGGAATCTGAGAGATGGCTTCCCTGTATGACTTAGTAACATTGTCACTTCAGAGTAAATGCAACTCCTGTGATGTTATGCAGAAAAAAGTAGTATTCTAGATATAGTTAACAAATAGAGTCAGGAATGTCTTCCTCCATCCCAAGTTTCTAGGAAATTAAACTTGGGTTTCAGGCCTTGCAATTCTGCCCCTGCAGAGACCAAGGTGCTGAACTGGAGTGGTCCCAAGCTGGAGATGCTGGTGGCAGGTGCTGGGGGTTTAGCAGTCTGGGAGGGACTGGCTGCAGAAAGCACTTAGTCTCTGTCTTTCTCTCTGGGTCATTTCAAGGTCCTGCTCTTAATCTTCAAAGCTTTTAATTTTCTGAGATTAGGCTACCTCAGGACCTGTCTCTCTGCCATGCCTAGGCTGCTGTGTTTAAGGTCACTGAAGCTTGCTGAACTCTAAATGAAGGATTTAGTAGATGGATACTCATGGCACTTTTAAAATTTGATTCCTAAACTGTGGAAAATGCTCTGAAGAGTGACCAGAATGTCCTGCAATCTGGCTGTTTTCAGCATTTTTAACCAAGTGTTCTTGTTTGCACAGGCAAAATTGCGAAGATACCTCTTTTTGAAGACACAGCTGACAGACTTATACATAAATCATGCAGGAAACAATCTTACAAATTTTTATTGGTGTGAGAGGCTGCAGGTATCTGTTTTCTCTTGGATGTATGAGCACAGTGAAAAATGAGAAGGATTTTTCTTCAAGATGGAAGAGGAAGGATGGTGGCAGACTGGAGTTTTATGATGTGTATCTGTAAATAAGAGGTATAAGAAACACATGTGCTCATACAAAATTTCAAATGAATCCTATTATGCTACTGAACATAATGCAAAGAGGCTTTTGGTAGTTGCTGTCCTCTCCAACACAATCTAAACTTCTGCTTAGGGAAGTTGGCTGGTCCTGTGTGGAGCCAGGAGTTGGATGATCCTTATGGGACCCTTCCAACTCAGTATATTCTGTGATTATATAAAGAAGAAAACCCAACACATTTGCCCACTTTATGTGCAGGGCAAACTCAGAGCATAATGTCGACCTGGATGAGACTGTACTCCTGTGTCTGTACATCCTGCTGCTGCCACTTGCATCTTTGGGAATAGCTGTGGGACTGAGGAGAATCAGATCATTTTCATACAGGTGTTTTGTGGGTTTGGGTGGGTGTTTTTTGACAGCCAAAATGAACAGTTGGCCAAGCAATGAAGCTGCCCTTGCAGAAGGTGTCAGGACCAGGAAATGGGTTAATCAGAGCATGTAGGAAAACTGCCTTTCTTTTAAAGTCTGGCATGTATTTATGGCTCTTTTGGTTGCTGTTGTGGTGTTTTGTTGTTGTTGTTCATTTCTTTCCCCTCTTGTTTCCAACACAAGTTACTCATGAATGCTTAACTGGGTGAGGAGATAGTTTAGGTTGGCTGGCTTTTTTGTTAAAGTGCTCATGACAGATAATGCTCTTTTCCTTTGTTTACTTGTGATTTTATAGGTCAAGAAAGAATTGTCAAGAAGTTTATGTATTTAGATTACCATAAAATTGAAGGAGTTCTTTTATAGGCATATCTTAACAGGCCTGAAGCATAGCCCACAAATTAAGACAGTCCTAAACCATGGAACACTAAAAGCTGCTTCAGACCGTACGCTGCGAGCAATGGAGACTTCCACAGGGAATAGGTTTCCAAGGCTTCTGTTCAGCAGATAAAAAACTTTTCAAAAGTACTTTAAAACAACTTCATGATGATGGTTTGCATCCCTTTTAGACACCCTGTCTCAAGCCTCTTTTACTGGGTGCGTCCCATTTAAATTGGATGTCAGATGTTTCCCCTCTTGATGCTGCTGTACTTTCTGGGCTCCATTCAGAACCTGTCGAGGGCAGTGGAGACTGGCAGGGATCTTTCATATTATTTTCCTATGTATTTACTGTTTTGTTTTGTCAGCTAGGCTTTGTGATTAGCACAGTTGTGAGAGAAAAAAATGATCACTCTGTGAGGAAGTTGGGGCTGAATTTGAAGGCTCCCTTGGTTTTTTTTCTCCTACAAATTACATGGCTGATTTCTTGAAGCAGTACTGCAAGCTAGCAGATTTTATGCTGATTCTGTATTCATTTGGACAGAGTATATTTATATTAGTTCACTGTTGGAAGATATTCTGACTTTATGACCACTTTCTTTCCATATTTTGTCTTGATGTTGTTTCCATAATGGTTCTCAATTGAAAAATAAGGGAGGTGCCAGTGGCAGATTGTCATGGTGTTGCTGCTAACAGTAGAAAGTGTGGCTGCTCATTGTGATGATTGACTCATGTTTTGAATAATGCATTAGTTCCTCTAAATATTGTGATTTCTGTGATATTTAATTGTTACTCTGAACAAATGCTGAACCTGAGAAATGTAATGGATGGTCACAATGAAAACATGCAAAAAAGGAAAAAAGCCCCAAACCAAAGACACCCCAACAAAACACAAATTGCAGTACAGACAAGCTTCTCTTTCTCAACGAAACTGAATTAGTTTATGAAGCTGCTACACACAGAGCAGGTGGGTTGTGGAAGCCTTCCTCATGTTTCCCTTAAGGTGTGCTTTACATGTCAAGGATCTTCATCTGTACTTCTCCAGGTGCATGGACCAGAAAGGCTTGAAACTGCTGAGGAATGTGCTGTTGCATGGTACTGAGCCACAGTGACTCCAGTGACATAGCTATTGATCACAGCCATCTTGGCCATTGAAAAGCCTGATGTGTTGAAAAATTTCCCAAAGTGGGGACCTTCCTGCTGCCTCTCATGCTCATTCATTAGAGTCTAGATGTATTAGGCTTACCATATAGCTGAGAATTTATGGTAAATTTTGGAAGGTGGAGGGCTTTCTACAGGGTAGTGATATTCCAGTCTATAATATATCAAATTAAGATGTTGTACCACGTTTTGAAGTGAATGATTAGCTAAAACTACTGTTGCATAATAAGAGGCCATAAAGATTAAGTTTTCACATGTCTAATAAAAAAAGTTTTTCTGGATGGTTAGGTTGGTGCTTTTTTAAAATTCCTTTCCTCCCATAGTTTGAGGAAAATGGCTATTACTAACCATGTCTTCAAAACTTTATGCAGCTTTTCAATTTACTAAATTTTATTCTTAATAAAAATGTCTGTTTAAAGGAGAAAAATCATTAGATAGAATGTTAAAATTAATCTTTAGGTGGAACTGTAGAAACTTATTTCAATAGTCTTTTGATATTCCTTGACAGCCAAGTGAAATAAAATAACAGGCCCCATAAACTTTCCCTGTCTCAGAACAATAGGGAAGGCATCTTTGAGCATTCATGCTTCCAGAGCATGTAATCAAGAATAATCAAGCAAATGTGCATGTATTTCATGGAGACTGACAAATGAGACATGTGACTTTGAAGGATATGTCTTTGAAGTATGATAGAGGCAATTAACACTTATGTTCCACCACACAAATTATTCATAGAATCATAAAATCCCAGACTGGTTTGGGTTGAAAGGGACCTCAAAAATCATCTAGTTCCAACCCCCCTGCCTTTGGCAGGGACACCCTCCACTAGACCAGGTTACCCAAAGCCTCATCCAGCTTCCACAACCTCTGTGGATTTTTTTATTTTTTTTATTGATCAGTTTTGAGATAAGGATTTCTTGTCAGTGGATTTAATTGACAAGACACCTTGTGAAGATGATAGTTGTCAAGTTAAGCTTTTCTACTAGTAGTAAAATGCAACTATTTTTATAGTTAAAGAAGGAATACTGTTGTATGATTGTAAAATGTACTTAGAAAACAAGCATCTGCATCAGTAATAGTTAACTTGAGTAAATTTTACTGCAGAGGATACAAGTCACTCTGCTCACACCATAAGGCACAAAATACAGGGTCTGTCTGGGCTTGTGTAAAGAACCTGTGATCACCTAATTTGGTGGGCTGGCCAGGAGGGATCTGGAGAGCAGTGGTAAGCACAGAAATGTCAGCGATCACAAGTATCAGTGGTCTGTAGTTGCAGCCTGGGGACGTCAAACAGGGGTTGCAGTCAGTGCCCCTTAGAACTTTATTCCTGTTGAGACAGAGAAGCCACAGGGAAGTGACTTTGAAAAAAGTTATGAGGGACTGTGTAATCTCACTTTGAGTGGTGTGCTGATGTGCCCTTCAAAGGGAAACTGTCGGCTTTGCTCTTCTCCTGGCACTCCCAGTCTTCAAAGCTATGCCATGTTCCTTCCAGCTGAGAATCAGCCAGCATCCATAGTGGTGTCTTCTCCAGTTTGGGAGAGGAGGCAGGTCATTGCTTCATGACCTCTTCCCCCCTGTGCTGTTTTGGCAGAGCAGGAGTCTGGGATTGGCAGACTTGACTGGGGAAGGTCATGGGCAGCTCTTTGAGTTGATCCTTGTGAAATGGCAAGGGACCCAGTCATCTTATTCCCTGTGTCTGGGAGTAGCATCAAAAGCTCACGCAGGCTTTTCGGGTGTGGGACAACACCTCAAATCCCAAGCATTGAAATGTTCTGTGGTCTGGTTTTGTCCCGTGGGTTTTTCTGTGGGATATTCTTTGGTGAGGGTGTTCTTCTGTTGGGTTTTTTGAAAGGATGACTCATGATTTTATAGCTTGTGGTTCTCAGTACTGAAACAGCTGTGTCCCTCCCCCCCCCACGTTGCTTCAGAGATTACTCACAGCTTTCTCTCCTTGAGGGAAAAATCTACATCTGTACCAAGGTGTCTGTGGAAACATTTGAAGATTTGCTGGTTTTGTGTTAGTGATTACTGCTGGCAAGTGAATACAATGAGTGCTGTACTGCAAAAATGATTTCCATTGCAAAGTGTATTTCAAAAGTACTGTTGTGCACAGCGCTCTTACAGACTATCACATACCGAATACAGTGCCAAACCAAAAAGTGTGTCAATAATTCTTACAGTTTTTCTAGGACAACCTCTTTTTATTTTTTAAAAGATAGTCTAATTTGGCATTCAGGATTACATGTGAAAATAGCTGAGGAGCCCAATATTTTAGGGTGGAAACTTAAATCAAAACAGCTTATAGAAACAGCTGATGCCAGATGTTTTATTTTAAAAACATTTAATTTTATTAACATTGAAGCTCTTTAATAGCTATGTTTGCACTCTGCTCTCCTCGTCGATGGTGAGGTTATAAGTTAAGTGAGCAGCTCTCCAGGCTTGGAAATGTGTTTCTCTTCAATTTGCGAGGAGGAAATCCCTTCCTCTCTCCATAAACAGATCGTCTGCGGGCCTTCAGGTAGGGCTGCCAGAAAGCGCAGTAGGGCTGCCTCAAAGTCAGCTCCTGTTGTGAGTAAGACCATTAACTTGAGGATCTAAACCTCAGTCTGTACCACCACCACCACCACGTACACCCAAGCTAGTGCAGCTTGCGAGCGGATGTAGGATCGCAGGGTAATTGCTTGGGCCTCGTGTGCAGCTAGGTGTGCTTGTGCAGGGTAATTAGTAAAAGCTGTGGACTTGCTACACCTTCTCTTCCTGGAACAGGCTGCCCAGAGAAGAAGTGGATGCCCCGTCCCTGGAAGTGTTCAAGGCCAGGTTGGATGGGGCCCTGGGCAACCTTGAGTAGATCCAGGCCTGGAGGTTGGTGGCCCTGCCTATGGCAGGGGGGTTGGAGCTCTATGATCCTTGGGGTCCCTTCCAACCCAGACCATTCTATGATTCTGTGATTCCACAGCAGCTATTTCTGTGCATCCTCCCACCCTCTGGTAAAGGCAGAGTAGATTTGTAGAGGCAAGCTCACGCTCTGTTTATCCTATGGGAATTCATCTGTCTGTGTGCTTGGTGTGTGGGGTGTGTGTGTCTTTATTTTACCACTGACTAAACTGAGGCAATAATCTGCTTCTGATAAAAATAAGTGTCTCCAATTTAACCTCCAGCAGTGAGCTAACAGCTTAAACCACTGCAAGTCTTTGACAAGCCCAGGGTCTCCAGTAATGAAGCCAGGAAAACTGGTGACCTCAGTGAGGGTTAAGACCCCAGCACTACAGCAAAATATGAATTTATTTCACAATTTTATGTTCAGTTTTACGATGCCTAGTAACTGTGCTTGCTAGCAAAAGCATTGATGGGCAAGCAATAAAGGCAAAGCTCACTTCCTAAATGAAATTAATACGGAGAAATAAGTGGCCTGAGGGCTAAGTGTTATATTTAAGAACTTGTATATCAAGTTTCAAAGGAGTCCTTGCCAAATATGATGCTGATGGAAAGCTTACAAAAATCAGAGACACACACAAAGAAGCATATTGATAATGCAAAGTAGGATTTATTTTTATGTACTTATGCTTACCTAGGCCTATGCATGCCCTACTGCTAAGTGGGGCAGTTTTAAAATAGTTCTTGCTGAGTCTGGTTAAACTGATTGCATCCTGAGAAAGAGTGTAATTGGCCAATTAAGCCAGTAGGGCATTGCTTTGAAATGTGTTTTGTGTCGCTTTGGGAAATCTCTTCTTTAGGTAGTTGGGGTTTTCGAGTGTCATCAATTACTCTGGAAAAACCATAAAAGTGGTTGTTGAATTTTTTTTCCTCTCAAGGTATTAGAGAACTATTTCTAATAGAAGGGAAAGGTTAACGAGAAATTAAAGCTACTTTTTCCAACTTATTTTAGTTGTTATTTCAATTTTGAAAGACTTAGATTTCTTTTTTTGGTAGTGTAAAGAAGAGTTAAGATATTTGTGAGAATGAAGGGTCCTTGTGCAGGTGTCCTTTGCTTCTGCTCTGTGACTGGATATTTTCTAATGAAATTTGTCTTCTGCTTTATTCCCCTTGAAACCAAAACTGTGGATCCCATGATGTGGCTTGGGAATCCTTTGCCTGCAGAGGTAGAAGCATCAAGTGACCCAGCTAAGGGACATTTATCTATTTTACTTTACTTTTTGCCCCTTTGTCCTGCAAGTTCTCAGTACTGGGGTATGTGTGTGGTGTGTTGGTTTCATTTCCGAAGGCATTTGTTGATTCAAGTCCAAGCAGGTGGTTTTAAATGAAAATCAAATGTAACGTGAACTTCAAAGTGCAGGTAATAGCTGAGCCACATGACCAGAAGGTACCCAGTGTAAAGTTGCCAGGGAAGAATGTGCAGCCAGAGCTTGAGAGGTACTGGCAGAGGTGGGAAATTGGAAAGTGATGGTCAAGTGATGTGTCATCTCTTCAGCAGAACCTGAAGCAAAGTTGATGAGAAGTGATGAAATGAGCCTTTTGGTGTTTTGATTTACCCAGAAGCAGTATTTATTAAAATAGCACTTTTAATGCAAATGTCTTCACTGTTTGCCAACTCATAAAGTTTGTATTTTCTTAATGCAAAATTCTAAGGTGGAGATTTAACTGGTCATGTCATCAGTGTTTCACAAAATGATGGGATAAACTCCCTGCTGAAAGCATAAATGGGTTGAGTTTTTGGGGTGGGAAGGGACACAGCTTTCTTCATGAAGGACGCTGACACTGAAGGCAGCAGTCAGCCCTCAAGTAGGAACTGTTGGAAGGTTTTTGTTCTAATATGTGGAAATTGAGTCGTTACCAACTGAGAGATAACCAGTGTGATGATTCAGAAAGTAGGGGAAGGCAGTGGGGAGGGGATTCTCATTTTCCATCTTCTGAGGTTTGCTTGCACAGAAACTACTAAAGAGGACAAATGGAACAAATGTTTTCCCATCTCTGTGCATTTCACAGAGTGTGAAAGTGATTCATTGTCTTTTGGCAAAAATCAATGCCTTGTGGTAAGGTACACAGAAGCCTCCACCCAGCCCTTCACTGACATATACTCAGAATACATTAGTGCCTAATTATTTATTACTAATGATGTGGTTTATAACACATTCCTTGAATGTTTCACTCAACCCCTTTGAGTTTTTCATTTGCTTCCCCCTTCTCCTTCCACCCTATTTCATTTCCTTTTAAAAAAAGGGGGGAGGGGAATAAAAAGGAAAGATGAAAACTCAGCCTAGCAAAGGCTGTGCTTGGGAAAAGTAGGTAAATGTAAAAACCCAGTACCTGGCAGTGACTGTATGTAGTCTTTACTTGCACAGCTACATAGGCAAGGGTGTGTCAGCAAGGGTGCTCTGCCTTTCCTTGGCATTTACTCAACTCTCTTCATGGTATATAAATTGTTAGTAGGGAATGAGGCAATTAATTGTTAAATTCATCTTGGCAAACACAGAACATAATGTTGGAATAATCTGCAGGGTTAATGCATGTACAGGTCTCGGCATACTCTTCTTTTACACTAATCATCTGAGAGATTTTGCCTGTCTAGTTTTTGCTTAGGGAATATGTCACTGGGATTATTTCTACCTGGATTAGTTAAGTTTTAATTTTTAAAATTTTTTACAGGCATCTGAATAGCTTCTGTCTGTCATGTTTATCCCCTCTTGTCTAATGATTTTTACTTTAGTAAATATGTTACAGTCCAGGAATGCTCTGAGCAACCCCCCTATTCTAAATGATAAGATGACTTGCAAGTGTAGACACATTCTGACTCCATGCTAAGTTTTTAGATGGAAAACATAAAGTAGGAAAGGAAAGTCTACTA
>VZTU01018048.1:0-18877 GCA_013400835.1 Zapornia atra
CCAGGAATACTAAGCATGTGACACACTAGTGATTATCAAGCGAAACTGAGTGCTCAGCATGTTTGACACTGGCTTGAATGCCTGAATTGGTGTATGCTTGGGTGAATAAAAAGCTGTGGTACAGGTCAGATCCACTGACCAGTAAGGAGCTGCCTTACACAGCAGAATTGCCAAGGCTTGAACTATTACTAGCACTTTCAAAGGATTACAGATGTTGTGATATTCATTGTTTCTTAAAGCATCAGATTCCCAAGTAACTCCAAGTTTAATTTTCTAAGTAAACTTAGAGACGTTTACCTCTGCCTAGTCAGTACTTCTGACAAAAGATTTTATGTCCTTTGACTGCAAATGGAAAACATGATTCTTAAATGCTCTAACGCCAGAGTCAACCCAACTGTAGTCAGTTCAAGTATATGAGCCATTAAATCTCATAAGCAAATGTCCAGGGAGTTAATTTTCTTCCCAGCAGCTGGTGCAGTGCTGTGTTTGGGTTTAGGATGAGAACCACATTGATAACTCACTGGTTTTAGTTGTTGCTGAGCAGTCAAGGACTTTTCAGCTTCTCCTGCTGCCCTGCCAAAGAGAAGGTGGAGGGCACCCAGGAAGCTGGGATGGGGACATAGCCAGGACAGCTGACCCAGACTAGTTATGGTGATATTAACTAAGATTTAACAAGTGTAGGGTCTTGCATCTCGGGAAGAACAACCCCAGATACCAGTATAGGTTGGAGACTGGCTTGTTGGAGAGCAGCGTAGGTGAGAGGGACCTGGAGGTCCTGGGGGACAGCAGGATCACCATGAGCCAGCACTGTGCCCTCATGGCCAAGAAGGCCAGTGGCATCCTGGGGTGTATTAGGAGGGGTGTGGTTAGTAGGTTGAGAGCAGTCCTTCTACCCCTCCACTCTGCCCTGGTGAGACCACACCTGGAATATTGTGTCCAGTTCTGGGCCCCTCAGTTCAAGAAGGACATAGAACTCCTTGAAAGAGTCCAGCTCAGGGCCACCAAGATGATTAAGGGAGTGGAACACCTTCCTTATGAGGACAGGCTGAGGGAGCTGGGCCTCTTTATCTTCAAGGAGACTGAGGGGTGACCTCATATATGTCTGTAAATATGTAAAGGGCAAGAACCAAGAGGACGGAGCCAGGATCTTCTCAGTGATGGCCAGCAATAGGACAAGGGGAAATAGGTGCAGGCTGGAGCACAGGAAGTTCCACGTGAATGTAAGAAGAAACTTTTTCACTGTGAGGGTGACAGAGCACTGGAACAGACTGTCCAGAGAGGCTGTGGAGTCTCCTTCTCTGGAGATATTCAAAACCCACCTGGATGTGTTCCTGTGTGATTTAATCTAGGTGATCCTGCTCTGGCAGGGGGGTTGGACTAGATGATCTTTTGAGGTCCCTTCCAACTCCTAATATTCTGTAATTCTGTGATTCCATATCGTGTGACATCATGTTGTATTCATAACTGTAGGTGGGCTAGAGGGGCTAAGTGGCAGCTGGGGCAACAGAGCATCTGGTGTGGGACCTGGGGGTCTTGTGCAGCATCAGTTTCAGGGTGGTGGCTGAACACCTGCCGGCCGGTGGGAAGTGGTGGATGAATTCCTTGGTTTGCTTTGCTTGTGTGTGTGTGCTGAGGCTGGACAGTCTATGGGGGTGTTGTACAGTGGCTGGGGGGCTTGCATAGCACTGACTGTGGGTGGTGAGAAATTGTGCTGCTCATCACTTGTTTTGTATAGTAATAACTGTTATCATCATCATCATTGTCCTTTTTTGTGTGTCCCATTAAACTGTTTCTATCTCAACCCACAAGTTCTCTGTTTCACTATTCCGGTTCTCTCCCCCATCCTGCCAGGGGGGAGTGAGCGAGCAGCTGTGTGGTGCTTGATCACTGGCCGGGGCTAAACCACTACAGCAAATCTCAGGTTTTCTTTTTAGATGTCCTGACACCAAGTGTTCAAGTGTCAGAGTTTATTACCACTGCTCTTCTGTAGCTATAGAGTCGGTGTGCACACACCCGCAGAGTTTAAAAGCAATGACGCTGCTTTCTTTCTCAGACCAGTGTAAGACAGGGCAAGTCACCAAAACCAGCTGCTTACAATCCCTCACTGGTGTTTCCTCATTTTCTTACATCTGCGCTGACAACCTCAGAAGTAACTTTCAGACCTGAGTGCAAAATAAAATTGCATTATCTGTGGAGCCAGGCTTTAAGCATTTCAAATGGTATTAAGACTACACCTGGCCAGGGTGGGGTTGGACCTTATGATCTCTCGAGGTCCCTTCCAACCCCTACGATTCTGTGAAAAGCTCTCTGCGTGTCAGTCCTCTACCTCTGCAGCAGACAGCAGCACCTGCTCACCTCACATGGCAGTGACATACTTCCCTGCCTTAGTGAAGAATACTCAGAAGAAAACAAGTCGTTTTTTTACCAGTGGAGGAACTCAGGAGCGTGCTTTGGCAATGGCCTGCACTCCCTGCATGAGTGGGAGGAAAGCAAAGACTGAGCACTTGCTTGCTACCTGGGCCCAGCCTGTCCAGTGGCATCATGTGAGGCTGAGGCCCCATGAGCAAAGGAACTGATGAGTGTAAAATTGAAGTCCTTGTTGCTACAAGTTAGCCATGAGAGGACAAAACCAGCCTGCATTTGCAACTTTTTCCTGGGCGTTTTTCATTACATGTGTTTTGACTTTGCATGCTTAGTTCTTTTTCTTTGTAACCTAGAGCATCTGTGCTCTCCCTTGATAAAAAGGCAACTTGACAGGTCATCCCATGGTGTTTTTCAGACCTAGGTACAACAGAAGTACACCAGCAGACCAGACCCATTATAAGTGTTTGCACTACTGCAGCCACAGCAGGGATAAAAGCCCTAGTGTCACAACTCCTACCCAAGTATAGAGCCCCCGGACAGGTGGATGGTCATGGTGCTTAGGGGTTTTTTTTACCTTTGCCATTTGCTTACCTGCATTCATTCTGGGATGAACAGTGTAACATATCTATCTAGTTAGTACTTCCTCTCTCTGGTGTGGATCACCTTTCTCTGCATGAATACTAGACATCATTTGTTCTTCAAGATTCTTCTCTACTTTCATATCCTCATCCAGGGCAGGTTTTGCTTCTTCTGGGCTGTAGCATAAAACAATCACAGTTCTGAAATGTCTTCCTTCTGGTGGTGGGTTGCTGATCTGTTGGCAAGTGCCATATAGATGTGCCACATGGAGGTGCTTTTTCTGCATCTTAAAGCAGCTATTTGTGATGGTTTAGTCCTGGCTGAAGGCCAGACACCCACCAAAGTCGGTCTATCACTCCCCTTTTCAGTTGGACAGGGGAGAAAATATATATTGAGAGGCTTAGGAGTCAAGATAAGGACAGGGAGAGATCAGTCTGGAATTAGTGTCATGGGCAAAGCAGACTCAACACAGAATAAAGGAAGCTCTTTAATTTATTACCCTACACTGCACACACAGTGACACCAGAGTCGGGTCATGAGAAGTGTGACCAGTTCTTAAAGCACCTTCCCCCCACCCCTCCCTTCTTAGCAGGCTCCACTTTAGTCAGGATTTCGCTCCCTTCTCCCCGCCCAGCAACATTGTGGCATGAGGGGGGACAAGGACTGGGGAAATGGGGATTTCCTTCAGTTCCACAGAAGTTGGTTTCCTTCTTGGCCAGGGCCGGGGGCGGGGGGGGACGCATTCATTCAACACCCTCCCCCTGCTGCACTGTGGGTTCTCACCCACGGGAGACAGTCTCCAACGTGAGTCCTTTCCCACAGGGCTTCAGCTCTTCACCAGCTGCCCCAGCGTGGGTCACTGCTATGGGGTGCAGTCATAAACCACAATGTCTCTCAGTCCCAGTCCTCCACGGGGTCACAAGCCCCCTGACCCCAGCAAACCTGTTCCGGTGCAGATCTCTACCTCTCATCTCTGTGTCTCTGTCTCTCTCCACGGGCTGCAAGTGCTGGCAGGGGCTTGCTCCAGTGCAGGTCACAGCATCTCCTGTATGTCTCCACCTGCTCCAGCGTGGGGCCTCTCCACGGGCTGCAGGTGGGGTCTGGGCCTTTTCCATGGGCTGCGGGGGGACACCCGCTCCACCATGGGTTTCTCCAGGGGCTGCAGGGGCATCTTTCTCTCTGGCACCTGGGGCGCCTCCTTCCCCCCTCCTTCCCTGGTCCTGGTGTCTGCAGTTTCTTACCTCTCCTCACTCCCTTCTCTGGAGGCAAAATGCAGCCGCCTGCATTTTTTTTTCTCCTAAATGTGATTCCCAGAGGCGCTGTGACCATCACTGATGGGCTCAGCCTTGGTGAGCAACAACTCTGGCCTTGAATTGGCCAATGTTTACTTTCTGGGGCCTGCAGAGAGCTTCTAGCTGCATCTTGCAGAAACCACCCCTGCAGCCCCCCTCCTTCTCCACCAGGACCCAGCCACACAAAATTGCGATACCATTCCACACTCCCTCCTGGCAGCAGGGCTAGCTTATCTCTCCAGGGCTCTGGTGTAGGTGAAATGAACAGCAGACCCATGGCTTCTTTGTTGTCCTAGAAAACTACCTTTGCCCATGCTTCAAGTCAATTCTGCAGCTGCTACACACATCTCCAGCCAATTACATCAAGGATCATGCAGTGTATTCATCGCAGTGCAGTTCATTTGCACACACATTGGCTATGCAAGAAACCCAGGCAGCTTCCTTGACCTGCCTGGCTCAGGAAATGCAGGCACAGAATCACGAGGGGTGAGCAGGACATTGGGGTGTCCTGTTGTGCAGAGAGAAAAGAGGGCTGGCAACACGGTCTTGCCAAGGTCAGAGACCTTGGCTACTTGTCAGTGTAATGCTCTCAGGGCTGCTCACACAAAACAATTCCTGTCCCACAGACACAAATCATAGCCAGCTCTGAGTCTTGCTCACAAGAACTGCCATCCGTGGGCATAGTTATCCAGACATGAGGACTGTCCTCCCACTCTTAAAATACCCAGCCCATTTTAAAGACAGATTTTGGAAGCTTTTTTTGTTCCTGAGCGTTGCATCCCCCAAGGAGGAATGGGTCACAACTCTGGATTTATATTAGGCAACAGTTCCTAAAAATGAGCAGTGGTCAGTTTGTGAAGCAGGGGTTGTTTCCCAGAATCACCGTTTGTGAGGAAGAGCTACCAGAAAGCATATACATTTCCAAAAGAGAAATTTAATTGATGTTCTGTGGTTTGCATCTTGCTCTATGATGGTTAAAACAACTGGAACATAAGGCTCAGCACCTAAGTGAGAGAATGTCTTAGAGCCAGGTGCCTTCCTACTGTATTTTATTTCTAACCTCGATCTTTTGTCTCTTTCCATCCAGGATGGAGAAGTGCCACTTGATTACTTTGCTTGCTGTGGCAGGAATGCAAATTTGTGATGGATTTCTAACTGACTGGTAAGCAAGAATGTCTACAGGGTAAGAATGGGTGTCGTGCAGAGGTTTCCCCACCCTTGTGCCAGCTGAAGATGCTGCATCCCCACAGCACGAACCAACTAGCTTTGCTTAGGCTCCCAGAGTGCTTTAATGTTCCAGACTTCAGTACAGCACAAACATTTTGTAAGCTCAAAGCAGTTCTGCTCACCTATGTCCTTGGTGTAAGGATTGTTTTTACTGATTGTCATTGAATTGTTGTCCCCTCTTATTTTTGCCCATTGCAAAGAATGTTCTTCTAACTATAGCCAAATAAAATGTTTTGTACCATTTCACCTAGTGAGCTGCAATAGCCTTGACATAAATCCTTTGTGATTTCCCTATGACATAACTTTTCCCACCTTCTAGATTCCCCAAGCAGGACACTAGCATAAGGATTTTGACTGCAACCAAGGGGTGAGTTTCCAAGTATAGTTTCAATTGCTTTCACAAGGAGAAAAAAAAAAAGAAAAAACAATCCCACTTTCACTTTGCCCTAACTGACAGCATCTAAACTGGTGTCAATTGGATGACTGCTGCTCCTAGCAGCCAAAGGTGACAACGTTGTGGTGGGGGTGGAAGAACTGGGCTCAGTGAATACACAATAGGTATCTATATGCAATCAGCTTTCTCTTATGCAATCGCAATACAATTCACCTTTTCAGCTACTCCACAACTACTCCTGTGGTTGGCACACTGTCCCTGCATGAAGAAATGTTCCTTACACAAATAAGGTCTGTGGAGCATCATTGCTGATTCTTTAAGAGCTCCAGTGACTTGGCTAGGAAGTGGCACTTGATGAAGCATGTCCTTAGGGTGTCCTTCATACACTTCATCTTTTCACACTCCACTTCACAGGAGCATTCATGCATTGTCCAGTATTTAGACAGGCTACCTATCATGATATAAGATAAATAATTGTAATGACATGTGTGAGCAAACCTTCAGCATTGGTTTTTTTCATCTTATGATGTCTGTGCTGAAGAAGAGTTGCAGCTGAGAAGAAATCCTAACTGTGCCAGCAACAACACTTATCTAGCACAAAGTAGTTCTTCAGTAGAGGAAGCTTTTGCAGCCTCCCTCAAGTTGTTAGTGTAGCTGCAGCTTTTGCTTTTAATATAACAAGGCTTTGTAAAGTGCATGTTCTGAATCATTAGCAGCTCATTACAAATGTCAAATAATAAATAACAAAATTTACTCCCAAATTAAACTAAAGAAAAATCTAGTGACCTAAGAAATACTCTCATTAATCATAGTTTAGACCAGTAGTGCCCATCCTAAAAAGCAAAAGTCATGAATTAGCCCTGTCCTGCTCCCTCCAAAGCATGGCTTAAAAATCAGAAGTAATTTATTTTGTGGTTAAAAAAGACAGTCTCGATTGTTTTCTTCACCCTGTGGTAACTTCAGACTGTATCTCATACTTGGATCATGTTTTTAATTATGATTTTAAGTCCCCATGATGGCTGCAGACTTCCTGTTTAAGGAAAGCCAAGATTCTCCTGCACCTGACTGCATGGTGAGTAAAGAAACAAATATTGTTACTCTGCTAAAATGGCAGGTGCTGGCCACAGTGAATACAGGTGGTAGGTTTCAAAGACAGTAATCTATAGGATCTGGAAATACATTGCATTGATTGTGAAATTTTACCTTCATATGCTTTTCAATTTGCTTTCTTTCTCTCTTTTTTTTTTTTTCCTTAAAGCTTCTTGAAAGAAAAATGCTCCCCCATCCCCCTTGCATTTAGGATTTTGTATCTTAAATATTTCTTCTACTGGAGTGCTTCAGTGACAACATGAAGATTTGGTACACCACAATACACCAGGACTAAAAATACAGCCAAATTTTCTGATACAATAGCAGAAAACTGAGCCCAAGAGCTTTATTAAAAGGCCTTAGAAAACTCTCAGACCAAAAAAAATTGGAACATCACAAGTTTAATGCAGAACAGACACTTTAAATGTTTTCATAGCTAAAGCCTACACAATTGGATCATTGTGAATTAAAATCATAAAAGAGGGAAAGAAAATAAAGAGCCATGAGTCCTTGAAATGAAGCACTTCCAGATTCCTTGACAAAGTCTATCATCCTTTCTTTCCCTGGGATTTCCACAGTCTTTAGGCATTGTCTTTAGATGGACTACACAAGATATCTTGGCTCAGTCCACATTGTGAGGGGACAAAGGCATGGGATCACCAGGACCACGTCCTCTTGACTTCCAACCAGCCTTGGTGTGAGCTGCAGGCTGGATGTGTCTGCCCCAGGCTGGAAGGACAGGCGTGGGGGCTGAGCTCCCCCATGCCCAGCATGCACAGGCTCTCCCTGCCTCCACAGAGCTCCGGGGCATATGTGCAAGCACAAGGGCTGTGGCTTGGTCATCAGAGCAGCTCTGGACTGCCGTGCACTGCAAGGTCAGCATCACCTTTGGCTTCCCAGGGCTATCCCTCCATAAACAGGTCACCTGGCTTCAGTTGTACCAGTGGTGTTAGATACAAGCCTCATACGGAAATGTGGGTCTGTCAAAGGGTGCTTTATCCAGCATTGCTTGGGCAGAAGGGGTATCCTCATATAACTCCCTGCTAGGCTGCTTTGATTCTGTCGGTAAAGCAGCAGCAAAGCTGTGTAGGCAAAAGCCGTGGGTATGCTATGCTTAAATTTGGAGGGGCAGGGTGTGGGGATCTGCACATCTACGTGTGCAAAATAAGTTCTTATCACCTGCTGCCTGCAAGCCAAACACACCCCTCTCACATCCGAAGGCCCAGTTTTGTCCTGTGGTTTCCCCAAACACCCTCCCTGCATGCATCTATGTAAGCTGCTGTTACTCAGACAGGAACTGTTTGTGTTTGCAGCCTTCAGCAGATGATGCAGCCCTTTTATCTCCCTTTGGCATCTCCTTGCCAGTTGCCAATGCAGCCGTGTACACATTGGAGAGTGAATTTTCTAGGACAGGACTACGAGGCAAAATGCTTTCCCTATTTGTTTTCTCTCTCCTTTCATCCTACCTCCTCCTCCTGCCTCCTTCTCTGAGCCCCTTTTTATATCCTCCTCCCCTTTTGCTGGTCTCTGCCTGCAAAATCAAACGGGTACTTGGTGGTGGTGCTGGGACCCTATGTAGGTCAACCCCTGTGAGTCATAAATCTGTGTGGCAGTGGCCCTGCAGCTGCTTCTTGATGCAGGAGGGCAATCGGTCTGATCATTGCTTGTGCCACTTGCCCCTGCCTCTCTTCTGCTTCCTTGGCAGACACCAGAAGTGCTGTGCCGTATCATCCAACCTGTTTGCCAGCTGTGCAAAAATCCCTGGCTCGCCAGGCCAGGAGCCCAAAATGACTTACAGAGCTTCCTATTCAGTGCCTCCTTCGTGATCACACAGAGCCATGAGCATGGGACTTATCCTACAGCTGGGAAATGCTTCTGCACAGTGCCCCTTCCAGGTCCACAGCCTACAGGACTGCAAATTAAAATACCACTCAGAAATGTTCTGTGGCTGCAGATGGAGGGGGAAGCTGATGTTTGCCAGCTGTGGGATTGCTCTGAAAGGCTGTTTTGTCCACAGTGAGACCCTTTGCCCTTCCCAGAGCTGCAGGTCCATACAGCAGTCACTTCACCGGTGCCGTCACCGGTGAATAAAATGTTGAACGATGCAGAGCTGTCCTCCCAGTCATGTTCCTATTTGACTTGCTTAGGTGTTTTTGAAACCTCCATGAGCCCCCCCAACCTTTGCTTTGCAGGGGCCTCAACGCTGAAAACCAGTCTCAACTTGACCCTCAGTCCTTTTCCCACCCGTTTTCAGTAACAGAAATGGAAACCAAATCCAAATCTTCACCCCCATCAGAAACCTCAGCCGCAGGGCTGTCCTACTGTTAAACAGGCTGCTTTTATTTTTGAACCTTTAGACCTGTGACACATCCTCTACAAAGGTTAAATTCAAAATTAGCTACGCCGACATAGAAAGGCAAGCCTGTCTCTCAGTGTGCATCAGCGTCTGGTCCCCAGCCCCCTACGAAACAAAATGGAAGTGTTTCTGGTTCAAGGCAGCCTGCACAACAGCGAGCTGCAAGAGCTGCAAGCTATTATTTTAGCTCCTGAGGAAAGTAATTACTATAGCAACCAACACATCCAAATGCCGTTTTGGCTGCTACCGAGACACAAACAACTTGCACACAAAGGCACATCTGAAACGTGCCACGTAACGTGTTCTTGGGTTGCTATGCTTTCTGAAGAGCTCTCTAAAACGTGCATAGCTGGCTCCTGATAAATGACTGCCAGAATACCAGCAAGCAATTGTACCGTGCCATGCTCCTAAAATAACCTAATCAATGGCTTGGTATATTTGCCCCTGAAGAGATGAAACAAAAACATTGCAGGCTCGGTTTTAAGCCTGTGTGCTGGGAAGTACCCAGCAGAGCTGAAGACACATGCAATAAACAGAGAATAAAATGTCTCCCCTTTTGTTCTGTGTACCGATGGTAACTCCCTGCAGGCTTCAGAGCCACCTGATCTCCATGGGCTTACATAAAGTTTCTTGGGAGAAGGGGATTTAATTACAGTCTTGTAATGCTGGAGGATTTAACAAGTGATGTCTGTGTCTTTTCCTGTTGTCTCTACAGCAACCAGCCCCAACAGAACCCATCTCCAGCTGCAGTGCTGGGTACATGACCGTTGCTGTCAGTGAGTAAGGAAGCTTCTTGGGCAAGAGCAAGCTGTTAGCCACTGGCCGTTGGCCATTGCTTAAGTATTACAGCATGTGGAATGCCTCTGTCACCTTCAAATCAAAATGCCACTGGTGTAATAATGGTTTGATAATTTCTGGGCTCTGTGTGCAAAGCTGCATCGTGGTGCTGAGACAAACAGCTTAGGTTCCCCAAAACAAGCAAGCTAGCTCAGGTACTGCCTGGAAACTTCCCATGGAGCAGATAGAGATATGTTGGCGATCTCTGAATTGCCTTTTAAGGTTTTGCTCTATTAGCTGAATCCTAAAGTCTTGCTCTGGATGCAGAATAAACTGAAAATCACAGCTGGGTTTAAAATAAAGGCAAAATTAAGGAAGGAAGTATAGTGATGTAATTTATTACAGAAGTGTCTTAGGACCAACCAAAAAAGGATATTCTGATAGCAGGTACTGCGTGACGGGGAGTTTTGGTTAACTGTGGCCTATGAAGCAAAGTCACTTCATTTTGCATCAAAGAAAAACACCTGAAAAAAGCACAAAAATAAAGTATCCATAAGAAAACAGCACAAGACTGTGATGCCCTGCATCTGCCTTGCAAAACAGCACTTGCTTCTCAGGCACTTGGAATTTCCAGGCTGCTGATCCCAGGGAAATAATCTCACCTCTGTAACTTTTCTCATAAGGAGTTTGTTTTCTGACAGTAGTTGACAGTGCAATAAATGGTTCCCTCTCAAAAAAAAACCCCAAAAACCAAACCAAAACTCAAAACACCCAACAAAACAATACAAGCCAAACAAAAAAATCCAAACACACCTTCCCACCCCCCCAACCCAAACAAAACCCCAAACTGGTTTTTTTCACAGTGTGCCTTCCCATCAGCTTTTCTGGTGGGGGAAAGAGAGGACTCACAGGCTGCCTTCCCAGGCTGCCTTTACCACTAAACAGAAATACCTTGCCTGGTTTAAAGGAGGAGCTGGGGCAAAGGTTCTGAGCCTGCCTTCATGCCATTCCTCTGCTATACCTGCAGGACACTCTCTGTGATCAACCCCTGCTTCTTGCAAACGTTTTGGGGTTTGGCTTGCAAAAGGCTGCCGCCGTGCCTTTTCAGTGACAGTGAAGGGAGATACGGAGAAGAGAGTTGATGCACTGCCCAGCTACTTGTGCAAGAGTCACAAGGCAGAGAAGTGAAACAAAAATCTTGGAGATGTGTGGCAAGCTTCTCTGAACACTCACCAGCTGTGGAAGGGCCCTGCTGCCAATGTCAGGCATGTTCAGGCCTGGCACTGTGTTGTTTTTCCTCTGGGAAGAACCATGCCACGGTGTGTAAGGCCTGAAACAAGCTCTCTCTTAAAAAACAGCAATGTCCAAAAAGAAGATCCCATGTAGTGAGATGCTGAACATGGCCCACTTGTATCCTGCCTCTTCCCCTTGTCTGCCTCCCCCAGATGCCAGGGGTAGACAGGTAGGACACATGCAGAGGCAAACTATGAAGTAATGAAGCAGGACTCTTCAGACACTGTGGTGAAATCCTGAAACTGACATTGCTCCACTGCCGTTGCTGTTTTGTGTAACATTCAGTCTTGTGCAAGCTGATTTCTTTTCTGGTTTATCTGTCAGCTTGAGAAGTGGGTGGATGGTTCATGAACAGATTTGTCTGTGGTATTGCTTTTGCACCTGCACCAGTCTTAGATGTCACTGAAGCTTGAGTGATCTTGCATCTGTGAAGGCATGTGAGAAAATGAAAGAGTGTGCATGATTATCTTACTATCAGACAAAGAGATGGTTCTGGACCTTCTCAGGTATGAATCGGAGAAGTAAATCAAAATGGCAGCTGTTCTCATGTTAAGGAAAACCACACCTTAATGAAAACCGGTCTTTGCAAAGCAGGAATGCTTCCTTGTCTCTGGAACAGCACGTTAAGAGACCGGTGCCAAGTGAGCTCCTAAAGAGCAAGCTTCTGGGGATGCTTTGCACATGGAGATGCTTCATGAATCAGTTATAAACATGGCTGCCCTCTCTGCCACCTGCCCAGAGCTCTTCCTCGCTCCAAACAAAGTTTGTGCTGCTCTCTGGCCTGTTTCAAATGGGAGATGGTATTGATGAGCAGTAAAATGCAAGTTTACCAACTTTTTATCTGTTTTTTTTTAGTTGCAAAGGTGCAGAAGGAAACACAGGAACATCCGTTTGTGTCACTCTGCAGACGCCAGCCCTTTGGTAACAAAATGTCCAAGTTTCAAAACCACCTGGGCTCAGCCCCAAGAGGGAGGTTCTGTTCCTGTGATAGCTTGGAACCTGTAGTTTGTCTCCTCTAAAGGTGATTGCTGTGTTGGATGTTATCATTTGCCGTTCTCTGGTTGAGAGTTGGAGGTTTTTGTGGGGCAGTTCTTGGAATTATGGGTTCTTTGAGCAAATTCCAAACATGGGCCCTCATCAAATTATAGTGATATCAAATTGTAGTGAAGTTCTTTCTCCTGGCTCTGGGGCCTTGCCAAGAGATGTCAAAACTGCGCACGCACGTTACTTCACGGCAGACTGAAATGGCCTGCAAAGACCTGAGACAGGGGAAGCTGGGGGGTCAAAAGATGATTTTTAATGGAGTCTGGGTCAGGGCCACAGGAATGTGACTGTGAGAATAACACCTGGCCAGCAAAAGCCCTCAGCCGGAATCACAGCCATGTCAGCAGGAGTGAGAGCATTCTTCTGCTTCTGGTGGAGGGGCCAAGGGCAGAGCATAAAAGGGAGAAAACAGCATTTTGTCACCTCATACTTTGCAAGGGCCATGCAAGCTGCGTCAGCGTAATGACAGTGGGAGAGAAGAGCTGGCGGCGAGGATGCTCTGCTCTCCGGAAGCCCAAACGTGCAGGCAACATGCAGGCTGGTGGCTGTGCCGCCTGGCCCTGGCAGCACACGCCTCAGCACGCACAGCCTTGCTCCCTCTTTTTGGCATCATTCCTCCTCTGCCCTGCCACCTCCAGCTGAGCAGACCTAGGGGGCTGAAAGCCCCTCACGCCTCCCCACGCTCCGCTGCATCCCTCCGCGGCTGCGCTGCCGCTTGCCAGCCTGCCTGCTGAGCTGGGGTGGCTGGGAGTGGGCGATCCATGGTGTAACTCCTCCCGGCGCAGGACGCAATCATGTGATTTTTATGACTGCTCTCTAGAGCCCTATTTGCTCTGCTCACAGCCACCATTGCTTCCTCCTCAGCGTCCTTCCCTGCCACGCAGCTCCTTTCCGGTGGTGCTGGAGACCGGCTGTTGGGGAGCAATGACAGAAGTCCAGAGAGAGGTTTTTGGGCGAATGCCCCCGGAGGAAGGAGGAGGAGCAGTGGAAAAGTTCGTATTAAAGTCGGACAGCGTGAAAGTGGAGATCCTGTCCTTAGGGTGCATAATTGCCGCTCTGGAAGTGAAAGGCAGGGATGGGAAGTTTTCAGATGTTGTCCTGGGCTTTGACACTTTGGAAGGTGGGTCTGAGTCTGTTTCTTTAAAAGAAAAACAAACAAACAAAAATCAGGCAAGCTAACCAGTGTTTTCTGGTTTGTTGCCACACTGAATGATCTGCTTCTAAAGGTCTGCCCCAAATCGTGGGCTGAAGAAATATAGCTCTAGCTGTCTGTCCTGGGCTCAGTGGTGGACAGGGAATAGGGACATTGGTGGCCTCAGGTCACAGAGAGCCCCTCTACCAGGTCAGCTCCGTGTCATGCTTTGACTGGCAGTGACAGAGGCCTTTTCTGCACAGCTGCAAAGAATACAAGATGCCATCAGGCTGTTTCGATCAGAGATGTGTATGACTAGCAATCTGTGTGCCCTGTGAAACACCGAGACTGCAGTCACCTATTTAGTACTGGGGGGAAACAGAGACTCCTCAGAGTCTGTAAGCACAGCTGGAGACCAGGCATCCTGTCCTGATTTCTCTCTTTAGCTGTGCACTGTTTTTCTGGACAGGTTACCTGAGGAAGCACCCCTTCTTCGGCGCTGTCGTGGGGCGTGTTGCCAACAGGATTGCGAAGGGGAGGTTCACCGTGGATGGGAAGGAGTATCAGCTGTTCCTCAACAATGGGCCCAACAGCCTGCATGGAGGAGCCAAGGGGTTTGACAAGGTGAAAATAAGGCTGAGGGGGTCTTGGTGTCCTCCGGCACCCAGACTCTGAGATTGTGGGAAAAGGATATATGATGCCTTCAGTCCTGACCCTGTAAGGCTTCACAGTGGTTATAGAGTTGAATCAGCTCCCAGAAAGTGCTCTGAGTACAGTAGCGGGGGGAAGTGAGACCCTCTGAGCTGCTGGGTTGGCTTGTCTTTGCCTGGGTCGCTTAGCAAGGCTCACTTGTGTCATCCTTGGATGCCACGCAGACAGTTGCTGTTCTTCCTCTGTGTTACTGCAGCCCTGAACCCAGATCTCATGGGGGTGTCCTGGGGCGAGGTGCTGCTCCTGGAGAGCCTGGGTTGGAACATAGCAGTGAGGAACCAACCTCATGCACAATGGAGGCTCCAGAGGCGCCAGCCACACCACCTTGGAGTGGGTGCTGTAGTTGTCCCAGCGCCCACAGAAAGTTTCCTGGGGAACAGTGATCCATCTAGACTCGCTTGCACTTGAGGTTTCAAAGCTGTTACCTGTCCATATGTCCTCCCAGAATCGTGAGGTCCTGGGTTTTCAGAAACTGAGCATCACTGCTGCTTGCTTTTGACAGCACTCCCAAATACAAGGACAGTGGGGTGGTGCTGTGGGTTCAGTGTGGTAATTTCATTGCTCCCTGGGGTGCTGTTTTCATCCCAGTGACAGCATAACCCGGGCTCTCACTCTGACTCACAGCAGCATGTGACTAGCTCAGGCCTGCAAAATACCCCAGTATCACTGTGACCCTCCCCAGCCCTTCCCTGTGACTTTTCCCTGGCTCTAGGATGCTCTCAACCCTTCCTGTCTTCTCCCAAGAGCTGCTGCTGAAATCCAGATACCATCAGAGTGCTACAAAGAGCAGCGGAGCATCTCCTCTCTTGAAAGCCTTGCTGATAACCCTGCTAATTGCATAGCAGGCTCAGAAGTGTCTGCCTTCATGAAGCCTTGGGCTTTGTTGGATCAAACGCATTTGTAACCAGCAAGTAGCTGAGGTACAGTTTCCCCAGAGAAACTGATGTGAATGTGCTGATGCAGCTGCTTTCCTGCGTTAATGATTTGCTTCATGGAAGGACATGAAGGCTGATGGGGCAAATGTCAGAGTGTCTGGGAAGAAGCTCATTTCTGGGCACTGCAGTAGAGTATTTGGCTGTTGTACCCCCAAAGAGGACAATTTAAAGTTTCTTTATATGCTCTGACCCCTGTGAGCTGGAGGTGTAAACATGTACTCCTTTGCACCAAGAGCTTCCAGGCTGTCTTCTGCAAACAGGGGTATTGATCTCTTCTCCTGCCTGTTCCCCTTGCTTGTCTAAGGGATCCCAGTTTGGTGGGGACAAGGCAATGACATCTCCCAGCCAGGGCTTTCTGTCCTCTGGCCCACAGTGAATGCTCAGGCACTTGCTTAAAACTCCCTCCAGCCAGGTAGTGGTCACTGTGTAAAGACCTGTGGTCAGCCCTGTCAAAAACCAAGACATGCTGACTCTTGGCTGTGACCACCTTGACCATCTTGTTACTTTTTCCTGATCTTGCAGACCTCGATGCTGCTGTCAGTGCAGAGTCTGGTGACAAGGAAGTTTGCAGCTGAGCTTAGGTGGCAGCAATATCTGACCACACTGCTGGGGGGCTGTGCGACTTCAGCAAATAACCTTCCTACCTTTAAAAAGTAGTGATGTGTTTACTGGCCTTGAATAGCTTTTTCTTCAAAGAACATAAATAGAAGCTCATTTATAAAACCACAGCATCCCACAGCACTGGAAGCTGCAGTTGAGCTGTTCTCCACGCAGGAGGACTGGCTCTGCAGCCTGGTTATGACATTGGGCACCCTCGGTTCCTGTGTTTGGTGAAAATGTTGGCTTTTGACAAGTGCCCTGAGCTTGTGATCTTTGCACAGGACATGAAAGGGGTCATCTCAAAAACATTATCTGGCCCCTGCCCCTAGATCTGTCCTCTTTGGTGACATAGCAATTAAGGTGCTTCAGAGACTGGGCACATCACCTCTTGTTGCGCATCTGTCTTGCAAGGTGCTGAGACATCTGCTTAGAATGGGGTCCATGGCCAGGGTCAAACAGGCTGTCTGGGCAGCTAAATTTGCAGTGAGACAGTGATTCACTTGCCAGCAGGTTCTGCTCCAAGCAGAGACTTGGTCTCTGGCAGTGGCAAGAGATGGAGAGATCCCGTTCTCTGGATCAGTGCCAACATGGGAATGTATCTGCTGATGCACTGGGTACTATTTAACCCAACCCCAGCCCCTAAGCCAGGAGCCCCCAGTGTGTATTTACATTGTCCTAGAAGCCAGCCTCAAGTTAGCTGAGGGAAGGGTGGCAGCTTCTGGAGGTGATACTGCTCATCAGGAGATCTGTAGGAGGGGATCCAGCTGCAGGGCAAAAATCAAACCCATGGACCCTCTTAGGTACGGAGCAACACAGGCAGGGACAGACCCCGTTGGAGCAGACTGCCTCCTTTGTTTGGCAGCTCATTGGAAAATTTGTTCCTTGCTGTGGATCCTGACTGACCAGGAGCAGGCTAGTGCTTGTGTTTTCTCCCACCAGGGAAAACAAGGGGATATTGGGTTTTAGTCTTTCATGGGGAGAAAAAGATTGTCTGGGGGTTGTTTGTTTTCTTTTCCTCTTCTAGGAGTACTAGCAGTAAAGATGATTGAAAAAAAAACCCCTTTGTTTCAGTGCATCATTCCTTGAGTACCTTTTGTCCCTGGGTTCAGCCCAGCCTCAGGCAGGAGAGAAAGGCACTGTGTTTCCCATGACTGTCCCACCAATGGCGTGCTCCTTGCAGGTTCTCTGGAGCCCCCAGGTCCTCCCAAACGGCGTCTGCTTCTCCCGGCTCAGCCCTGATGGTGAGGAAGGCTACCCTGGTGACCTGAGAGTCTGGGTGACCTACACGCTCAGCGGGAGGGAGCTGGCCATCAACTATCGAGCCCAGACCAGCAAGACGACACCCATCAGCCTCACAAACCACGCGTACTTCAACCTGGCAGGACAGGTAAGCACGGGATGATGAACCCTGTGAAGGGACACTGCGCAGGGGAAGAAAGCCTTGGGGACCCATGGGATGATCCATGGGATCGTTTGGACCAGGTCTGGGGACACAGCATGCTTCTGAGCACACAGCAGTGGGGGTTGCCTCTACGCATCATGGGCTTCATGCAGGCTAAGAGCTGGAACAGGATTGAATCACATAGACCTCAACTGGGGATGTGTTATCCCAGATGTTGTGAACTGAGACATCCCATCATGAATATTAACTTTCCTTTTGTGTGTAACTGGGGAGTTTCAGTCTCTCTGGGTTCCTTGGGAAGATTACAGAGGAGGTGCAGAACTGGCACGCCCTACTGATGGAGTATTATTATTAGCAGCTGTCCAGCAGGTCGAAGGAGGTGATCCTCCCCCTCTACTCTGCCTTGGTCAGGCCCCACCTGGAGTATTGTGTCCAGTTCTGGGCTCCCTGGTATAAAAAAGACAGGGACCTCCTGGAGAGAGTCCAGAGAAGGGCTACGAAGATGATTAGGGGCCTGGAACATCTACCCTATGAGGACAGGCTGAGTGAGCAGGGACTGTTTAGTCTGGAGAAAAGAAGACTTAGGGGGGACCTAATTAGTGTTTATAAATATCTTAGGCATGGGATGCAGGGGGATTTGGCCAGCCCCTTTTCAGTGGTCTGTGGGGACAGGACAAGGGGCAATGGCTGTAAACTGGAGCACAGGAAGTTCTGCACCAACATGGGAAAGAACTTTTTCCCAGTGAGGGTGACAGAGCCCTGGGACAGGCTGCCCAGGGGGTGTGGAGTCTCCTTCTCTGGAGATATTCAAGTCTCGTAGGGATGCCTCCCTGTGCACTATGAGCTGGGGAGCTGCTTTGGCAGGGGGGTTGGACCCAATGATCTCTCGAGGTCCCTTCCAACCCCTACGATTCTGTGACTCTGTGATTCTGGTGGCACTTGACAGCATACTGAACCCGTGTATGGATGGTGTGGCAGAGTTCAGGGCCTGTAGTGCCAGCCAGACTCAGTGCAGCACAAAATACCCAGGTCAAAATGGGGTGGAGAAGCATCGTGGAATGGGGATGTGAGGTGGCCAAGGTTGCAGAGTGGGGCAGTACCAGGGTGCAGAGGGCTCACACACACCAGCCCAGGATTCTGCCAGCAAGGGCACTGTATTGCAGCTGCATTTTAGTCTCACCCTGTTTATAACTGAGCTTGGAGAAAAGGATCTGGGAAATAAAATGTTGCTGGGCAGAGCAATAGGATAGGACAGTGCAGTCACACTTGGATGTGAGACAAAGGTCTTCAAAAGCATTAGTGAGGGCCATCCCACCTCCTCCGTGCAGGAGGTCTGCTCAGGCTGCTACCCTAATAGAATCATAGAATGGCATGGGTTGGAAGGGACCCCAAGGATCAGAGAGCTCCAACCCCCCTGCCACAGGCAGGGCCACCAACCTCCAGGCCTGGAGCTACACAAGGTTGCCCAGGGCCCCATCCAACCTGGCCTTGAACACTTCCAGGGACAGGGCATCCACTACTTCTCTGGGCAGCCTGTTCCAGCCCCTCACCACTCTTTCTGTAAAAAACTTCCCCCTAATATCTAATCTAAACCTTCCTTCCTTTAGTGTTAATCCATTCCCCCTTGTCCTGCCATTATCTGCTCTTTTAAAAAGCTGAATCCCCTCCTGCTTATAAGTTCC
>VZTU01018048.1:20050-35128 GCA_013400835.1 Zapornia atra
ACCCCCCGTGATGCAGGAGATGAGCCAGGAGGATGAATTGTGCTTCCCCATGCTTGCTTCCTTCCCCTTTTGCCTGCTGCCATGTGCTCAGCAACCAGCATGTTTTGGCTAGTCGATCTGCAGGGTGGTAGTGCTTGATGAGGTACAAGTTCAGACTGATAGTCTCAGCCCTGCAGGATTTCCAGCTCCCAGGCTTCATGCAGGTTCTTGCCCATGCTGGTACCTTTGTCAAGGGTCAAGGTGGGATGGTGGCAAGGAGGTGCCCCAAGTCAGCTGTAGCACCACTGTGAGCAGGCGCTTCCTGGTTGTGTTTAGGGCTGTTTGAATGGTGGAAGGGCCACAGCAGGAATCCTGGTATTTCCCATCTTTCTGCAGGGCTCACGGGATATCTACGACCACGTGATTTCTATTGAAGCAGATTCCTACCTGCCTGTGGATGACACCAAGATTCCTACTGGTGGGTGGTGTGACACCTGCAGCCCATGGCGGAGACGGTTTGACAGATGATGGTATTGGGGAACAGCAGCACTGTTTGGCAAGGGGAGAGCACCAGGGCCCAGGGGATCCCAGGCACAGCTGGACCCTTACCCATGGAGACAGTCACACAGCACCTGAGCAGAGTGGGCAGAGCCAGGTGCTGGTAACAGGGTCTATCAACAGCCCCAGACCTGGAGAAGGGTGGACCAGGGTCTGTCCATGGGGTGCAGGAAGGAGCAGCAGAAGATGGGGCCAGAGGAAAGTGGGATGTGAGGCTGCAATGTGGGTTCAAGGGGTCAGTCCAGGGCACAAGCCACCTGTGACACAGGACCAAAGCATGTCTATCCAGGCCTTTTTGGCCAGCATTTCTCTGCAGGCCAATCCATCATTCCCAGAGCCAGTGGGGCCACCAGAGAGGGTCACTCAGCACTTTGAGAGTGGGGGTTGTCCTGGGGTTTGCTTGTTTTGCTTCCTCCAGCCCTGTTCAGCTTTATTGTACTTCTCTACTGGGATTTTTTACACGATGTGAAGGTCTTCCTTCCACAGATCTAGTTTCCCTAAGACCAGTCCATACTCACAGTCCATGGAAAGCAGGAGAATTAATTTCTTAAGCCTCAATAAAATGTGGGAGGTGCAAGCAGCATACTCCAGGCTTCAAGGCTGCCGTTGCTAAAAGTGATTGCACACCAGGACACGGTCAGGCTCCCTGATCTGGAGGGCAGCTCTCAGGCCCAGCACTGAGCTTTAGAGCTGCTGGGATCTCTGATGCTCAGGAGCCCAGCATCATCCTTCCCTGTGAGAGCTGAGCCATCAGGACAAGAGTCATCAGGACAAGAGCTGGTGCTGGTGCTACTGCCTGGGAGCCTGGAGACACAAAACCCAGCACTATTCTTTCCTGTCTTTAATGTCCTGCGTGGCTAAAAGAGGAAAACCAGTTAATGAAAACTGCATGTTTAGCATGCTAAGGAGGTTAATCAAACAAAGGTGGTATTGCTGCTGTCTCTAGCCTCAGTGTGAAGAAGCGAGCTGGCAGCCTCTTGCATCCGGTCTTAATTCAGGGGGTAAAAGGAGAACAAGGGCTTTCTAGTTTTCTTTTGGGTTTTTTTTTCCTTTTTTCTTTTTTCTTCCACCATTGCCACTCTGTTCTCTCCCAGAAACAATCGAGCAGCTAAGCTAAATAAACTGAACAATCTGGGACAGGGAACACGTTCCCCATACCTGCAGGAGAGCCAGCGCCTAACAGGTACAAGCTGACAATGGTCCCACTGCTCACAAGGGGGCACCTTGCTTTGGGCAGTTTGGCTCCCACCCTCCTCCTCCACCCCCTGCTTTTCCTTTAGCGTAAGTGACTGTGCTGAGCTACAGAGAGCGTTGATCTGATGGCAGCGTTAATCTGCTGCCAAGTTTTATTGGTTTTAAGAATGAAAAAGCATTGCTTAAAACAAAACAAAACAAAAAGCAGACTTCTAGGTTTGCTCTAGCTAGCTTTTCATCCAGCCCAACTGGCTTGGAGGAGTGGAGGCTGTCGGAGTGCAGGAGCTGAGCCATGGCAAGCCAGGGCAATGGGATGGTTCTGTGCCGTGCTGGAGGTCTCCAGAGGACAGAGCAGTGATGGGAGTGCCAAGCAGCTGTGCAGGAGCATAAATGCCAGGAAGGCTGTGCTCCTGAGAGCAGCTAGCATCAAAGGAAGAGAAACTGAGCGGGTGGTGGTGGGATATGTGCCCAAGGGCTGCATGAGCCTGCAGAGCGGTTTCTCGTAAGCGTGGGTTTGCTGAGCTCTGTTGGAAATGGCAGGGCTAGTTTCCCTCGTGCTCTTGCAGGGCTGCTTTGCTGAGTGTACCTTCTGACTTCAGGAGGAGAGTAAGAGAAGCTTTAAAAAGAACAAAAAAAGAAAAGAAGGAAAGAAAGAGAGCAAGCTTTTTAGCTTAGATGTCTGCTGAAACCAGAGTTACGCCTCTGTTCATGAACCAAAACCGCTGTGCGTGCATGCATCAGCCTGTGCTTAGAGAAGTGAGTCTCCCAGTGCAGGTGGCTGTTGCTCAGCTTGGCGTGTCATGCCTGGGCTCAAGCTGGGGAAGAGCTTAATGCCATACAGAACCCACTGCCCTGCTTCTCCCTGCTGCGCTGGCCATGGAGCTCTTTCACACCTTAAGCGCAGCTGGCTTACTGCCCCTGCTTTTTGCAGTTCCTTCTTGGTGTTTTGGGTAAATGTAACCTTTGAAGCCAATAAAGGTGTGTGTAGCCTTAGCCCTGGGGTGAAGATGAGATTTGTGCACCTATGAAAGGACAGAGCCCTTGCGTGCCTGAATGAAAGAAAAAAAACCCCATTTCAAGGGTTTTCCGCCTCACAGCTGAATTCAGCAAATGTGCTCCTTTTAGATAGGATCAGAAGCCACAGAAATGTGCTATTTGTCAGGTGGAGACTGATGTTTCTCAAGGTTTGCAGAGCAGAACTGGTGCAGAGCCGCAGCCGAGCTGGGCCCGTGGCTGCAGCGAGTGGTCACAGTGCATGGTGCTGGCAGCCAGGCCGGGATGCCCACGTCCCGCCATCTCCAGCACTGGCAGCTGCCTGCTGACCATTGGAAATGTCTCCCTTTGGGGGGCAGGGGGGTAGGAAAATGTGACTGTGGGGAAAATTCCTCTCCCCTGCCCTTCCTCTCTCACCTCCCCCATGCAAACCTGCTTGCCTTTGGCTTGGGATAGCTGTGTTTTGTACTGTGCTGTGTGTCTTAGGGTCCTTCTCACTGCAAGAGCTCTGTCACGGGATGCTGCATCCTCACATCAGGCCTTAAAAAAAAACCAACTTGAGAGAGAATGCTGATTTTGTGGTCTTAAACATTTTTTTCCTGAAACAGTGCCCTGAGCCAGGAAGGGATTGGTCCTAAAATACACCCCACAGTCACCTTTGTGGCCATCTTGTGGATGTCTGTCCAGAGATCTGGGAGTATTCATTTATTTAGAGAGAGAGTGAGATAGTACATGTATATAAACCTTAAGCATGTATAAATATTAATAGCCAGTAAGTTTGGGGGTTATATTAATTAGCCTGTACAGTTACATATACAAGCCTGCCCTAGCTACTTGGCTTTGCTTTCCCCCAGCTAAGCACAGCGGTGTCCCCAGGAGCTGCCAGCTCTGCTAGAGGACAAGGTGATGATGTCCCAGCCTGAGTCACGGTGACCACAAGGCAAGTTTGCTCAGAGCAGGGCACCGCGAGACAAAGATAACAAACAGCTTCAAATGAAGCTTCACCAAAGCAAGGGATCTCAATGCCATGAACAGCCAACACCATGGGTTTTGCTGGCATGGAGGTGAGTGGCTGACACTGCTGTTCTCCTTGCCCAGGGGAGGTGGCTGCCGTACAGGGCACCAGCTTTGATCTTCGTCAGCCCGTGGAGCTGGGGAAACACTTAGAGAAGTTTTGCCTGGACGGCTTTGACCACAACTTCTGCCTGCAGCAAGCACAAGCTCGACGCCTCGTGGCCAGGTAGGCTGGGACCCAACAGGAGTCCCCCACCCTTGGAGCTGTGGGGCACCCATTCAGACAGCCCTGCAGCATCCTCCACCGGCATCTCCCCAGGGCTTGCCACCCGCCCACCGGCAGGACCATGGAGGTTCACACCACCCAGCCTGGCATCCAGTTTTACACTGGGAACAATCTGGATGGATCCCTGAAGGGCAAAGGTGCCATCACGTACCCCAAGCATTCAGCTTTCTGCCTGGAAACCCAGAACTGGCCCGATGCTGTCAACAAGGTAAACTGTCCCCCCACCCTGGGAACTGCTCAGGTCCTGTGCCTGGAGACCATACCACCATCACCCCTCATGGGTCCACAGTGTTAAATATGTGAGCAGAGTCTGTAGTCGGTAAGGGGATGCTTAGTAGACATCAGAACCAAGGCAGGCACAGGTCACAGCATCCTGCAGCTTTAGCAGGTGTTGGCCAGCTCTGTGTGGGGACAGGCCCCACACAGCCTAGCTTCCCAAGGGCACAGGGATTAGGGCAGAAGACCCCACCTGAATTCACAACAGGGAGGGCTCACCCACTCAAACAGCTGCCAAGTAACAACAGGTGGTTACAGGCTGTGTGCCGCTGGAAATGCGTGGGTCCCTGCTGCAGGAAGGCAGAGGGGATGTGGCTGTGCTCTCATGACCCTTTCTGGTCCTGTGGTGTGCGCTCACAATCACTAATGTGCTGCTGCCTCTCCCCAGCCCCACTTCCCCAGTGCCCTGCTCCGGCCAGGTGAGGAATACAACCACACCACGTGGCTCTTGTTCAGCGCTGCTTAAGGAAAGGACACCCTGACTCCTACCACTGATAAGGGTAAGTCCCATCGGGTGCCAAACAGCACTTTCAAATTACACTGGGTGATGCATCCTGTTTGGGAATTTTTTTTCAACTGTGGCTTCTGCTGGCTTTTTACTCCTGTCACCACCTCTGCTGCCATCTGGCCTGTGCCAAGCTCTCACCCTCTGTCCAGCCTCACCCCTTGGCATTAGGTTTTGTTTTGCAGTAAAAATGCACTGAAAACACCTCAGTAAGGACACGGCAATGTCACAGCTCAAATACAGCAGGGGAATATTGTCCCTCTCTAATCTGCCCTTGTCCCTCTCTACTCTGCTCTTGTGAGGCCCCATCTGGAGCACTGTGTCCAGATCTGGGGCCCCCAATACAAGAAAGATGTGGAACTGTTGGAGAGGGTTCAGAGGAGCCACGAGGATGATTAGAGGGCTGGAGCACCTGCCCTACAAAGAGAGGCTGAGGGAGCTGGGCTTGTTCAGCCTGGAGAAGAGAAGGCTGCGGGGGGAACCTCATTGCAGCCTTCCAGTACCTGAAGGGAGCTTATAAGCAGGAGGGGATTCAACTTTTTAAAAGAGCAGATAATGGCAGGACAAGGGGGAATGGTTTAAAACTAAAGGAGGGAAGGTTTAGATTCGATATTAGGGGGAAGTTTTTTACAGAGAGAGTGGTGAGGTGCTGGAACAGGCTGCCCAGAGAAGTAGTGGATGCCCTGTCCCTGGAAGTGTTCAGGCCAGGTTGGATGGGGCCCTGGGCAACCTTGTGTAGCTCCAGGCCTGGAGGTTGGTGGCCCTGCCTGTGGCAGGGGGGTTGGAGCTCTGTGATCCTTGGGGTCCCTTCCAACCCAGACCATTCTATGATTCTATGATTTATGGCAATATCCAGTAATAGTCACGTGGAGCACGAGGGAAGGCTGATACGGCTGCAGTGGTTCATGACATCAGCTATTCCCAGCAACATGCTGTGAGCTGTGCTGGCTGCTGCTCTCCCCCTGCCACTGACCTGCTCCACATCAGCTCATCAGACTGACCTGACTTGCCTGTGCTGGACAACAGGGCAGCCCTCACGGCCCAACTGCCAGGTCTGACATCAGCATAGTGATGGCAGAGGTCGTGCAGAATAGCTTTGTGGAGGATTATCCCAGCCAGCCACCCTGGCTCCTCTTAACTTGTTTTGAAGCCAGCAGTGACAGCCGTGCAAGAGTATAATCTTCTATGCTACACCTTGGCTGCTGAAGTGAAGCAGGTGTACCCATCTCTAGCCCTGAATATACAACTGCAGGAGGAAAATCATCCTGTGAACATTGTGTTTTCATGAGAAATATGCCCCAAAACCTGTAACAAGCCCATCTGATGAACACCACCACGTTTCTGAGGTTTCATAAAAAACTGGCACAGGCCGGGGGTGTGGCAGTGCCATCACGTTAGGGAGCTGGCACCCCTCTCCACAGGGACATGGGGGAAACCAACACTTGGGCCAGGCACCCTGTGCGAGGCACTGCAGCCTGACTCCCACCTTCTCCTGCCATGCTGCTGCCCAAGGGACCACAAGAGGCCACAAGAAGTCCCAGCTCCCATCGTCAGGTTATGGGTGGGCCCCACAGCACTCCAGTGTGCTCCTTTGCCTGAAGAGCTGTGTGAATGATCTTTCCCCTAGTAGAAGTGCCTGGCCATTGGGTTCGCAAACATGGCAGACCTGTCGCCTTGACCCCCAAAATAAGCACCCCAGTACTCTCCCAGGAGACCCCAAGTACACAGACGTGCGCAGCGGTCACATGTACACGGCTGCAGTTTGTGCTGTGTGAGGGCTGCTAGCTGGAGAATTAAGCCCAGCAGATCCAAGCTCGGGAAACACTAGGGTGCAAACCAGGGTAGAAGCACTGTCACCTCTATGCAAGCAGGGCTTGCCCCCCTCCAGAGACCTCAGGTACAGGTCTCTCTGGCCCCTGCCAGGCTGCACATGCCTTGCAGTCACAGCAGCAGTGGTGACACCACCGCACCTCCATCCAGACATTTTTGCCAAGAGCTCACAAATACCGTGGAATCTTTTGTGAAGCCCTACCAGTCTTGGGTGAGAGCTGGAGCTGTGCAGCCTGCTCTGGGGACATCAGGAGCTGAGGGACACAGCACAGCCACCCTCAGTCTTGATCACAACGACAGTGCAGAAGTGCAGATGCCAGATTTGCCACTGTACCTCAGAAGTACTGTCCGTCCTTCACAGCAGCTGCTCCTGCCAACACAGCCCTGCCTCCTTGCTCAGGTTCTCACTGCCAAGCCTGGGTTTAGAAGAACCCCAGTGTCCGTGTCATCTGCCCAGAAACCCAGCTCCACCTTCCACAGCACCTCAGCGTGCTGGAAGACAGGTACTAGTACAGCTGTCGTGTCAGTCTGAAGGTTTATTGTGGGGTAGGTTTGCTGTAAGAGTACAGAGAGGAAAAAGCAGCTAATCAAATTCCAGCGCAGCAGCATACGCGTGCCTCTCACCAGGCACGCTGTAACCCCGGCAGGCAACGCACAGCCGATGAACATCCCCAACACAGGTCACAGGCTTTGGGCATTTCTGCAGAATCACTGCAGGGTGACACTTGTGTTGCGCTGTGCTCTCCTGCTGTGGTGACAGTGGCATTTAAAAGATATTGCCAGAATACTGATCATTGCACCTGGCAGATAATGTGATCCCCATTGCTGAGCACAGCGGGAGTGTCCAAGCAGAAACCAAGCACTACAGCAGGGTGGACAAGTCAGTGAGACCAGACAAGGCTGCGTGACAGCATGTTGAGCCTGGAGACGATTTGCTTGTACCCCAACAAACCCCCGTGAAGCCATTGCTAACAGGAAACATGTTTTGTGAAAATCATTGGTTACCCAAGGTGTGACCCAAGGTGTGACATTTATTTTTTCCATTTAAGAGGCTCTGCCGTGGCTTGCACACTGGGAGCAGAGCACCATGGCAGACTTCATGAGGCCTCACTTTCTGTTTCATTACTTGTTTACTGCTGAAACTGGCTCCTATTTCTGCTAGGTATCCCATTGCAGACAGTTTTCTTTTATGTCCTCCACCTATTTGCTCAGCCTGACATTGTTTCCAGTCTCTTGCCACGATCTGTGGCAACACGGTGCTTTATATGCAATTCCTGGCTAGAGAACAAGGTTCAATGTACCTGTCCACAAATACTTATTCCTGCAGGTGTGTGTTTGCTGCAAGAAATTAGCTTAATTCAACAGAGGCTGCTTTAAAACCAGACCCATTTCTGTGAACAGCTGAGGTCAGCCGTGTCTTTCATTTTAAGTAGGGAAGTTCGGGCAAGCTGCAGAAAGACAGCTTGCTTTCACCTCTCAACCCCCTAAGATCCATGAGAACATAGGTCAGAAGACCCTGCGTCTTCCCTCGAAACAGGAAAGTGCGCACCGAGACTCTGAGAAGCTTCCTTTGTACTAACAGCCTGAAGAACCAACAAGGAACAATGCAACAAGCAACAGCAGCAATCGCCAAGTACCGAATGCTTTGTGTCGCGTTCAGAGGTTTCTGCAGGTGTTACTCAGAAGATGCCCGTTTTGAATAGAAGCTGCTTCTGACATTTCTGGGCATCACATCTACTAGTGAAGCACCAGAGAGTAAGCTCTGTGGAGCAATTAGATCAAGGAAAAAAATGAATGCCTGCTAAATATAATAAACAAAGAAAAAGGGTGTGAGTTTTTAGCCATCTGCAGACAGGGGTGGGTTTTGAATTCCATTTCAAAGAAAGCAGTTCACTCAAGACCACTCAACCAAGGTGCAAAGCGAGTAGTTGGAGAAGACACCAGTCTTTGTCATTCCCGTTTCAGACATTTCTCACCCACCTTACATGGCACACAGTTAAAATGACCCAAGTGTTAACAGAAACAGCAGGGTTACTACAGAGAAGTTTTATTTAAAAATACACATTTTATTTCAATGTGCCAATAAAAAAGTCCCACATTTTCATATCACAGGAAGTTAATTCATAGGATAAAAAGAGACCTGTGCTAGTCTATTGGTGTGACTAACTCAGAAGATCCAGATCATGCCAAATTTTAGTTGATATACTCTTCTATCTACATTCTTACATTTACAAAGACACCACAAAATCCCTTATAATAATGTAAGCAAAATAACTTTCTTCCTAAAAGATTAACTTCATAACTTTAATCCATTCTTTCAGGGCTTGCGCTTCTTTGAGGGCTTCCTGACGGCGAACGACTGCAAGGGAAAGAATCCAGTTATCGTACCAGTAGTTGTACAGGCTCCAGGTAAAAGCAACAGGAGGACACACAGGCTGCTCTGGCACCCTTTAAGCACAGGGGTTTAATAAAATAACCAATCAGCATGGACAAATAAACATGTTGGTGAGCTAATTTTCAAGACAATACTTTTTTTTCCCCTGCATTTGTCTACTGTTATTTTAATAACATAATTTAAATGTGAACACTGTAAGTCATCTGAAGGGTACCACTAACAGTACCCTTCAAGGAGTCGGGGTATTTCTTTGATGGTCAGATAGAGCAGTCTGTCAAAACCTATTATGGTGATTAGTCAGCACTTAGTTCCCTGTGATTGTTTTGTGAGTCTAGACTACACACAGCCATGTTTTTAAATGAAGCAAACCTAAGTGTAGGAGTTCTAAAAGTATGTTTAAAAAAAAAGAGAGAGAGAAAGAAAAAAAGAAATCACTTGCAGGGCAGAGAGATCACCCAGGCAAGGGAGACATCCTGGCAGGTCTATAACTATTCATACCAGGATATATCCTCAAATAAACAACACTGAAGTTGTGAAAGTGAGGTATTAAAGTCAAGCTAGGGGGAAAAAAACCCCCACATGTTGCCTATTCTGTCACAACACATATATGTGTATGCACAGAAATTATTTACCAACTTACTGGGGAAAAAAAAATTAAAGTAATCTGAGTAACAGCAGTAAATACCACAGGCTCTACCTCCCATTCCTGACTGCTATGCCAGGTTAGTCCAGCCTACCTTCTCCAGTCTCAAAGTGTCTTTTAGTGACACTCAGAGCTGATCCCAACATTCACTCTGTGGTTTAAGCTCACCAGCAGAAAGCCTCTGCAACAGAGCTGCTAGCAAACTGAAATGAACACAGAAGCGAAGGCAAGAAGTTCACTCTGCTACGTAACCAGTATCCAGAGGAGTTATTACCATTTATAAAACTGTGTTATTTCTGCCAAAGAGATCTCAGCAAAACACCTCCCCAGTCCTTTTTTCCTACAAACAGGAGTCAAACTCCTCGGCAGAGATCAGTGCAGATACTGAACTGCCAGCTCTACGGAATCTGTGCTGTTAGCAGGGAGATCAACGTACCTTCTCTTTGGAGATGGTGATCGGGACTTTGAACGACTGCCAAAACAGAATATCATCAATGCAGCATACAGGTCAAATGGAACTTTTATATTCAAAGACAGTAAGCATCTTAGACAGTAAGCATCTTAGACAGCCACAGCCATCTCGCCAGAGGCTCTTTAAAATGGCAACGTTTTGATTCAAATCAACTTCTTCTCTGACAGGGATTCTCAAGTCATTTAGCACAGGGGTTTAATTTTAAGCAATTGTCTTCAGCAGAGAAAACAAGGAGACTGGGGTAGTACCAAGATGAGTCTTTTGAGAAAAGCTTCATCACAAATTCCTGCTTGTATATCAAGAGGACTAATAAAGCTGAAGCCCTTTATCTGATGGATCGAAGAACTTAACAGAACTGAGCACAGAGACACAAAAACCTGAGTACAATGTTGGAAACTACAAAGAGTTAATGAAAGCAAAGAGATGGGTAAGGAACATACTCCAAATTTTATAATCTTGATCCCTGCACAAACAGTTCATCTGGCACCAACGTTTGAGGGATTTTTTTATCCTAAAGGACCATGGTCTGTTAATCATGCAAACCTAAACTGAATTCCTGACACTATGGTGAGCTTTATCTCTTGTATGCTTACCTCTTAGCCGGTGAGCCAGACTTTGATCTGCCATGAGACCTAGACCTACAAGAACAAAAAACCACAACTCAGCAGGGGTGCTGGTAGCACATGTGTTCCCACACCTGAGACAGCAAGAGGCACACTAAAGGTACAGGAACTGGCATGGTGAACAGACAGAAGCCTGTGAGTTTCTGTGGCTTTTCTTGCTAATTTGCAGGGGAAAGCTTTCTACATGGATGCTGCACATTGCTCTGTACTTTGGTCCCTGGCTAATGACAGGGCTTTGCGGATGCAGATGGCAGGAATACATGAACAACCCAAATCCCAACCAGTATTTCACAAAGCTAAAAGCCACCCTCTAAACAAGCAAGTTTTATTAGGCCTGAGTGGCACCTACCACTGGCTGCAGGTGGCTTGCTCCTACAAATACCTTCTCAGTGCACCTCATCTGATACATGCACTTGCTCAAAATACTCCCTTTTTAACTCAACCTTTGGGAAAAGGCTGTCAAAAACTTCAGTCTGTGAGAAGACTGCTGCGCCAGAGGAACACTAACACTGCCTAAAAGAATCACTGAAATTTCTAGGTTCCCAAAGGATGTGTTCTACTTTCCACAGCCAGGGCTTTCTGCAACAACTTCCAGATGTTTGCTTTGATGCTGTCAAACCAGCAAACATCACATAATTCTTACTCAGTCTGCCTTCTTTCAGAATCAAGAGCCTGTCTCTGGGTACTGTGCATTCCTTTGACTCTTCTCTAAGAAACAGACTTTCCATTGCCTCACGTGGAAGTCTAACAGTGACTTCATTGGAATTAAGCACCAGTACTTTGCCACTTCTCTGTACCTGTACATCTGTAATCTCCTCAGCCTCAGTCACCTAATCTCTATTTACAACGAAAAACGTCAAGCAAGAGAGTCTAGAAATTTCACTCACAGCATCCTTTACACTGCATAAAACCAGCCCGATACCAAGAAAAGATAACAATGGTGGTAAACCCA
This sequence comes from Zapornia atra, assembly GCA_013400835.1. NCBI lineage: Eukaryota > Metazoa > Chordata > Aves > Gruiformes > Rallidae > Zapornia > Zapornia atra. Next base: position 31,771 of record VZTU01018048.1, read on the forward strand.
AGATGTTGCTCTCTTTGAGAGCCTGTTGGCTGTAGCCATTTTCTACTCCTCAGTAATAGTGAGCAATGGTGAGCCAGAATTAAATCATGCTGGAACAACGCGTATTAAGATTCAACATACTTTAGCAACGTATAGAGAAAGTTCTACTGTTTTACTGCCTCGGGGAAATTTCCCTTCTCTTTCTACTGAAACCATCTTCTTGTCTTCATCTCTCTATTCCCCAAAATCCCCTGTCACTGCTCGTCGTCCCACTCAGAAAATGCCACCAACCACCTTTCAGCACTGAAATCCCACGTTCCGCTGTAGACTCCTCCACTGACTCCCTTCAGCTAAAGCGTCCCTTAGGGTTTTTTTTGCGTATCTTCACGGTTGGGTTACATGACTTATTTCAAAGAATAGCTATCCAACTAGAACAGGAGGCCTGGGAGTGAGCAAGATCAGTACTATCTCCTTCAGTGCAGAACTTCATTTTACTCTTGTTCTGTAACAGCTCGCCGAGGACATCCCATCAACCTCTGTCAGCCACAACGCTGGGACAAGGCCGCACAACGTTGCATTCATTTACTATGGAAGGATTAAACTCCAACTTAAGAGAACAATGATACCCTGTGTACCTTGAAAATCTGTCACTCTTAGGACACATTTGTTGGCACAAATTCCAACAGGTGCTTATCTCAAATTTAATTTGGCTCCTGCAGACTGACACTTTTGTTACTCAACAGAACTGGAAACAACTGTAACACTCGTGATACTAGGAAGCCCTTCAGGACTTGCTGAGCAATTTGCATCAATGCTTTTAACACACTACCAGAAGGGCAGCCTGATTCTCTCACAAGTAATGGGAATGCTCCACAATTTCATGGGTGCTACACAAAGAAAAAAACCAACTCCTCAGATTAATGTTTGCTTTTAATGCAACCTGATCGAAACAGTACTTGTGATGACTAATAGGACCAGGGTTTCAGCAATAATTAAAATAAAAAGAGAAAGAACAGTTTTCCTGCCCTGCTTTTTAAAGCTGCTAAGTTAGTGGAGAGAAAACGCAGCTAAAAGCTGCTAGAAAACCTAAACAGACTTTTCAGCTACTCTTACTAAGCATCCACAGTCACGGAAGAGATCTTACCTGCTTCGGGGCCATGTAACAGATCTGGATCTAGACCTGGATCTTGATCTAGACCTAAAGAAAAATATTAAGACAAATTAAAACAAAAATCAAACAAGTCAACCACAAGTGATGACAATTGCAGCACTACTTAAGATTTCTGTCTACACATCTAACTTGAAGCCTACATAATCATTAGATGCCTTAGACATCAAAATTCATCAGGGGATATACAGCTGTGTAAAGGTCTAAAGACTACCTGCATTACCATGCCTGTAAATACTACTAGGATTACAAGGAATTTTTTAACGCATGCTAAAGTCTGATTCCTAGTTATCAACAACATCCAAAGTCTGCCATCCAGTATCTTTTTTAATCTCTTAATTAAAACAAAAAACAACAACAGAAACAACGTAGACAGCCTACTAAAAGTTACCGCTAATTACCTTGATCTCTTCAAAGAACCGGATCGGGACCGGCGGGGAGACACAGACCTAGACCTACGAGGAGAAACGGACCGCGACCTGCGATAGGAAGCCGACCTGGACCTGTAAAGGAATCAATTAGAGAGTTGCATAAAGGTAACATTTACTAAACAAAAAGAGCAAATAGGAATACAACACAAACTTAAACACACCTCCTACCACGACTGCGACTGTGCGACCGAGAATACCGCCTTCCTCGGGACCTTGAGCGGGATCTAGACCGGGACCTGGTTTTAGGTTAGAGAAAACAGGTATCAGGAAACAGCTGCAGGAACCGCTGCATCTGAGACCCTGCTGAAGTCAAAACTGATTTCAGACAACTAAAGAACTAGCATCTGTCAGTTGGAAAAAATCTCTGGGCCTACTTGTCTTGAGCATTTTACTAACCTAGAAAAATGTTAAAAGCTGAATTACATTGCAGAATTACATTAGAATAGAAAACACTGTAATGCGTATTTAAAATAAACCTTGCAAGTTTGCAGGTCGACCCTCTTTGGCCCAAGGTCTAGCAGATCTAGACGATCTAGAAGTATCTATAGCCGATCGCTGCATCTAGGTGTTCTCTTCAATCTAACGACGATCAAACTGACAGCCCAATGAGCCAGGGTGAGGCTTGATTGACGCAAGAAGATTTTTCTAGGTGGGAATGTGGTCAATCTGGTGTTCCTCTTTCTAAACCGGAGGGGGGCCCCAATTGAAAGCCAAATTTACTGTTACGGCGGTCACCGTCTCAAATTTTCTGCCCTTAAAGAATAAGGTGAAGCTACGTGTAGATGGCTCGAGGGGATCTGGCCTCTTATGCTGATCACCTCAAGGTCTAGGAGGATCTTAAGTGTCGGATTTGCAAGGCGCCTCAGCATGAAATCTTAAGGCTCGTGACATTCTGAATCAAGGCGACTGACTCAAACGAAGAAACCTGAAAGGTTTTGACCAGGTTGATTATTAAGATATTAACATTTGATAGAAATAGCAACAAATTGTTATATACACCTATACATTTATTCTAACGTTAAAGTTTAAGAGTTAAAACTGGCGTAACATTCTGGGTTTTTTTGCTAACAAGAGCTACACAAAAGCAAACTGGAGAAGCAACCCAGCTGCTCTGGCCCCACACATACCTGCTCCTCCTTCGTCGACTATAGCGATGACAATCATAAGCATAGTGGCCTTTCTCACCACACTCATAGCATCTGTCATTAGGGTCAAAGGGGCGCCGTGCAGGAGGCCTGTCATAACGGGAGCGACGAGGCATCCCTGTTGACACTTCCACTCTAACCCTGGAGCCACATATCACCCTGCAAACAAGTCCACAACAAGTTTAAGTTAATTGTTACAGTTTATAGCAGAGCTGCAAAAGGGGACGCCCGACTCCCTGTGTGGCCTCGGGCCGGCTGTAGCTCCTGCCAAAATTTGAAATGCACACGTACTTCCCATCAAGTCCACGGACAGCATCTTCAGCATCCCTCGGGTCCTCGAACTCCACGAAGGCAAACCCTGGCGGGTTCCTCGCGATCCAGACGGTTCTCAGGGGCCCGTAGTAGCTAAAGGCTCTCTCCAGTTCGCCTTTTCCCGCACCCGTGCCCAGGTTCCCCACGTACACCTTGGTCTCTGCCGGGAGCAAACCGGTGTGAGCGCCGAGGCGAGAGCGGGCTCAGGCAGCGCGGACGAGCGGCGCCCCCACCGGGCGCCGCCATCTTGTTCGCGCGGCCCGCTCCCGCCTGCACGAGTAGCGGCACGCGCGGCCGCACCCCCTCCCCCACGGCCGCTGACG
>VZTU01018048.1:41461-71377 GCA_013400835.1 Zapornia atra
AGGTGGTGTTGCTGCTCGCGCCGCGGGTGGCAGGAGGTGGCTGTTGCTTAGAGCGGCCGGTGGGCTGTAAGCGAAGATGGGGCGGAGGAGAGAGGTGTTGGGGCCCGGGCCGCTGTTTGCGGGGTCGTGGCGAAGAACGAGCCCTGGTGGGGGTGGGAGGAGGGCAAGCGCGGAAACGGCGGCGGGAGCGCACCAAAATGGAGGCGGTGTCAAAGATGGCGGCGGCTGCGGGGTGAGGGGGGAGACGGGTGGCGGCCTACCCGCCGCGCGTGGCCTTGTGCCCAGCACCGCGCCTGCGCGCCGCGGCCGCTGCGCGCTGCCGGCCCTTAGCTGGCGTCCATCCCGGCAGAGACCAAGGTGTACGTGGGGAACCTGGGCACGGGTGCGGGAAAAGGCGAACTGGAGAGAGCCTTTAGCTACTACGGGCCCCTGAGAACCGTCTGGATCGCGAGGAACCCGCCAGGGTTTGCCTTCGTGGAGTTCGAGGATCCGAGGGATGCTGAAGATGCTGTGCTTGGCCTGGATGGGAAGTATGTGCATACCTGAAACCCCCTTCGCTGCTCTGGCTCCTGTTCTGACCTCCTAAGCCCGCACTGATCATCAGTACCTGTTCGGTGCCCAGTGAGCACAGGGGAGAAAAGCATCGTGGTGACTAATACGTACTGTGTCTTGCAGGATAATATGTGGCTCCAGGGTTAGAGTGGAAGTGTCAACAGGGATGCCTCGTCGCTCCCGTTATGACAGGCCTCCTGCACGGCGCCCCTTTGACCCTAATGACAGATGCTATGAGTGTGGTGAGAAAGGCCACTATGCTTATGATTGTCATCGCTATAGTCGACGAAGGAGGAGCAGGTATGTGTGGGGCCAGAGCAGCTGGATTGCTTCTCCAGTTTGCTTTCGTGTAGCTCTTGTTAGCAAAAAACCCAGAATGTTACGCCATCTTTAACTCTTAATGTTGTACATCTACAGGTGTATATCAATTTAATTTTTTTTTTCTTTTGCTAATACATATCAAATGTTAATATCTTAATAATCAACCTGGTCAAAACCTTTCAGGTTTCTTCGTTTGAGTCAGTCGCCTTGATTCAGAATGTCACGAGCCTTAAGATTTCATGCTGAGGCGCCTTGCAAATCCGACACTTAAGATCCTCCTAGACCTTGAGGTGATCAGCATAAGAGGCCAGATCCCCTCGAGCCATCTACACGTAGCTTCACCTTATTCTTTAAGGGCAGAAAATTTGAGACGGTGACCGCCGTAACAGTAAATTTGGCTTTCAATTGGGGCCCCCCTCCGGTTTAGAAAGAGGAACACCAGATTGACCACATTCCCACCTAGAAAAATCTTCTTGCGTCAATCAAGCCTCACCCTGGCTCATTGGGCTGTCAGTTTGATCGTCGTTAGATTGAAGAGAACACCTAGATGCAGCGATCGGCTATAGATACTTCTAGATCGTCTAGATCTGCTAGACCTTGGGCCAAAGAGGGTCGACCTGCAAACTTGCAAGGTTTATTTTAAATACGCATTACAGTGTTTTCTATTCTAATGTAATTCTGCAATGTAATTCAGCTTTTAACATTTTTCTAGGTTAGTAAAATGCTCAAGACAAGTAGGCCCAGAGATTTTTTCCAACTGACAGATGCTAGTGCTGTGTTTTTGTTGGTTTGGTTTTGGGTTTGTTTTTTTTTTCTTTCTATTTTGTTTTTAGTTGTCTGAAATCAGTTTTGACTTCAGCAGGGTCTCAGATGCAGCAGTTCCTGCAGCTGTTTCCTGATACCTGTTTTCTCTAACCTAAAACCAGGTCCCGGTCTAGATCCCGCTCAAGGTCCCGGGGAAGGCGGTATTCTCGCTCACGCAGTCGCAGTCGTGGTAGGAGGTAGGGTTTTGTCTGTTGTGTTTTTCTGTCTTTTTTCACTTCTCCCTCTACCCCATCCCTGTCCATCATTCCTGTGAACAGTACCTTGAACTCACTTTGATTGTGTTTTTGTTTTGTAGATCAAGGTCAGCTTCCTACCGCAGGTCCAGATCAATCTCTCCCCGTAGGTATAGGTCATTTTCACCCCGCAGATCTCGGTCTGGTTCTTTAAGGAGATCAAGGTATGTGTTTTCTATGAACTCCACAACACTTGAAGGGAACAACACTTGAAGGGAACATGTTGGAGTTAACATGTGACTTTTGTAGTCCATGTATTTTCAGATACCTTCATGGTGTTGCATTCCTGAGAGCTAGTCTGAATGCTTTGACATTGAATTCCTGGGCATGTAATTTTGGAACTGGTCTTTCTGAGCTTTTTTAACACTGTGCTGGAGTTACAGCCTTTATCTATGGCTTCAGTTTCCTAATTTGCCTTCAATGGTACAGGGAGTTTTGCATACTTGATGAGGGCATTGCGTTTTCTTATTTGGATGGTAGTACTGTCCAAATATACTACAGCTTTCTAATAAGAAGTTAGCTGCAAAACCAGTAGTTCTATCAGAATTCTGAGGTCAGTATCATAAAAGTTAAGGAATACTACCAGCTGTATCAGTCATGAACAGAAGTTGAGCTTTCACTGCTTTTTTTTTTTCTTAGATCTAGGTCCAGGTCGCGCTCAAGGTCCCGCTCTGTTGTATGGCCTCGAAGCAGGTAAGAGATTTGTTTTACTTCAAACCAATAATAGTGGTGTGTTGGCTCCTCTTCTGTTGTTGTGGTAGTGTTTTGGTGTGTGCTGTGGGTTGGTTTGTGGTGCTTTGTGTGTGGCTGTTGGTGGTGTGCTTTTGTTGGAGTCCAGGGGAGTTCAACTGGAAGGGGTTAGAAAGTTGTGCAGCATACAGCATTTATGCTTAAATTTTGCTTTTTTTCCACAGACTAAAGTATTGGTCAGCTTCTTCTGATAAGCATGAATTTGTTTTGGTCAGTGGCCACTATGTATGGTTTATATACATGTAACCATAAAGCACATATGTGATTCAAGGTACTAGGAAAAGTTCTGCAGTTAATACCTATATGCGTAGGGAATGCTTGACATTGTGTCCTGTAGGAAAGGTTGCCACTATTGACTGAGCTCTGCCTTAGCTCTTCCTTAAGCTTTGCCAATTCCAGTTCTGAGAGTTAGGTCAAATTGCATTGCTGTAGTGCTAAGAACTATGTTACATGTGGTGAGACCCTTGACTTCAGAGGTTTGGAGGGCTGAATGAGCAGGACCACAAGCCCTGGTGCCACAGGTAGTGTTTTGAAGGGCCTCTGACATGTAGCCCTGTTTTTGTGGACCTGGATGTTTTCATGCTGGAATGGAAGCTGAGGACAATGGGTAAATGCTCCTGCATTATTTCCCTCTGTCGTGGTAAGTCTCAGTTGGAAGCAGGGTTGAAAGAATAGGATAAAAATATGATGGACATGAGAGCTGGTAGGTTGGAAGAAGCTATCTTTTGTTTTGCCTCGCCTCAGAAAAGGGGAGTAGAGGTGATCTTAGGGGTTTGCCTGCTGCTGTAGGACTTGGACCTTTAACCTTTAAGGGGTTGATGATGATTAATACTAGAGGTGTCCTGTCTTGTTACTCATAGACCTGTAATGTGGGAGGTGACTAGCCAGGCTCAAATTGCATGTTGCTGTAGAAGGGTCAGGATCCTGCTGATGCTGCTGGATGACTTTTGGTTCTGTGGCAGTTGTGTTCCAGCACAAAGGACTTGATAGCCATTTTGAAGTTTCTGGGGAACACTGACTTTGCATAGGCTTGCATTTACAGTGGTGAGGAGGAGTAGTACTTCAGGATGCAAGCTGTGGAAGGACTGTGAAAACCAGTGCTGGTCCTCTGCTAACACCTGTATGTAACCAGTGCTGCTTCTAGAGCTTTTGGTCTGCAGTCCTGCGTTGTTGCTGTGCCTCAGGAGGATTTGCCAGTGGTTTTCGTAGCAAGATGTTCTTGTGTGCTGCCTTACTCACTTCTTACCAAAGGAAGTCATGCTCATGCTACAAAACATAAGTGCTGAGTAGTTTGAGCAACTCTATTATTTTGGATATTAAGAAAAACTTCCTCCCAGAGAGGGCTGTTAGGCATTGGAATGAGCTGCCCAGGGCAGTGTTGAAGTCTCCATCCCTGGAGGTATTTAAAATACTGTCAGATGTGGTGCTGAAGGACATGGGTTAGTAATGGATGGCAGGTTAGGGTGGTGGCTGGACTTGATGATCTACAGGGTCCCTTCCAACCAAGACAGTGCTGTGTCTTTCAGTAACAAAATGGCTGGTTATAGTGATGGGAGGGAACTGTGACAGATGATGTCAGCTTGCCAGGAAGGTTTCAGAGCAGTGGCACCTGACTGTTTTAACTCACACCAACAAGCAGTGTACCTCTAAGTTAATAGGCCAGGTAAAAGTGAATCTCTGTTACCCTTTAAAAACAGTTCTTATCAGAAAGGAGATTAAAGTTTCTTAGTTTTTTGGCAAAGTCTGTTAAATGACTGCTTTCAACACTGGGCTTGCAGATGTTCAGTAACACTACATGCCTGAGCCTTGACACTAAGAGGACAAATATTTTGAGTTGGTAAAGTAGCATGATAAATGTGAGAGAAAAGCCTCACTGAGTAGAGTTCAGTGTGTGGGATGAACTGGCAATAGTTCACCCATCAGTAGCCAGGTATTGAAACCTGAAGTGCTGCTTTTGTGGGGATAACTAAAAAAGCTGTATTATGCTTCAATAAAAGTGGTGCTGGGAACTTGATCTGACAAATGCATCTTCTCTTCAACACATGGGCTTACCTGTGGCTGATTCCAGGCTCTTAATGTGCTACTGAAAGGTTTTCTAAGGTGACTTCCCTTTATGAAGGGATACTTGCAGGCAAAGGGGGAAAGTCTGGCAGCCTGGTAGAAGGCATTCTGTCTTGTGAAGGGAGTAGCTGAAGCTTTGCAGGAGAGCTTCTAGTGCTTGTGCTCTAGTCTTCTAAGTGGGGGGTCTCTGGGGTATGGTCTAAAGGATCCTGCTGAAATGTCTGTCACAAGAAAAGCCTTCAGCTCTAGAGCTTCCTCTCTGGTTTCTGGTGCTGTGCAGTATGAATTTGCCCTTGCTGGTTTAGCTAACTTCTCATTATATGTGCATGCCACTGGCTGCTTTGCTGAGCTGTATTTCTCTCCTGTTATAGGTCTGGGTCCCATGGTAGATCTAAATCTGGCTTACCTGCTAAAAGGTGAGCGTATAAATACAAGAAGCACTCAGTATTCTTTTTGTCATTATTCAAAATACATGCTTGGGCCAGTGTTTCAGTTGTGTGTGGAGGAGTGGTTTTTGTGGGGTGCTTTTTTAATTTTGGTTGGTGGTAAATACTTTTTTCATGCTTTTTTTTTTTTTAAATCTGATTTCTGTGGGGCAGTCAACAATCCTTCCAAAAGGATTGTAGATACAGGTTTTTGTGAAACCCATGGTTGTGACAAAAGGTATTTTTGATAGGATTTGGGGCATATCTTTCCCTACCTCTGTTCTCACCTGTCTGTCATTCTCAGTCTTCCTGGCTCTTCTCTACTTGATGCACTGCTCCTGCTTCACAGGATTGCTGTGGTCATTTAATAACAGCTTTGAAGCTGCGTGTTGCTCAGCTTTTCCCAAGGGCTCCCAGCAGTTTTCCTTCTTGACTGCAGCTTCTTGCTTACAGTAATGGGGTCAGCAGCCTTAAGGATGGTGTCTTTTTATTTAACAGCATTAGGCTGTTAAACCTGAAGTTTTAAAGTGGTTAAAAGTTGACAACTTTAACACATTAATTGGTTTGCTGGTTGTGTTTTTTTTTAACAGTCGCTCCAAGTCCAGATCACCATCTCCAAAGAGAAGGTAAGACTTACCTTAACTGGATGTGCCACACAGTTACAGAGAACTGGTGTCTGGAGTGGTTGCAATGGAATTAACTTATGGGAGGATAAGAGCTTTAAGTTTTTTACTTAATCTGTGAAAAGATTGATTGTTGTGGGCACTTCTTACCACTGGTAGCCAGAACTTCATGGCAGTAACCCAAAGGTAACTTCTGTTGTCCTTTAAAATGTCACCCAAGATGTGATCAAGTGAGAATCAATATCCTGAAGTCACTGAGGAATGTAGAAGCTGGGGAAGGAGTGAGTAATGTGAGGTGTAGAGCAAGCCATGAATATGTGGTGTGGTTATATTCTTGCTGGTGGCGCCTCACAGCTGGATCTCAGTTGCACAGCTGCCAAGTGTTTCTATGCACTGTGAAGTAAGAAGCAAGCTTCCCTGTGACAGAGAAGCGTGTGCTGGAATTTGCATGGTCTGAGAGTGCTGCCTCACAGCCAGCTGTGTGGGTTATGGCAGAGTAAGAATTCCTTTGTATGGCCAGAGTGCAGGCTTCAGGTCTTGCCCAGCTGTTGGAGCTGATGCTTTTTACTGTGCCCACCCTTCCCAAGCCTAAAGCAGGCATTATGCAGAGGTGTAAGAAGAGTGTGAGGGCAGGGGTCTTAAGCAGAGGAGACCTCAGGTAGGGTGCAGAGTTTCTGTTGGTTTTGCTGTAGGAGATGCTCTTAACTGCTCTTTTTTTCCTTTCCATTTCAGTCATTCACCATCAGGAAGCCCTTGAAGGATTGCAAATCCTGAAAGAATGGATTCAAAACTGAAAAATGTTTAAGAAAAAAAAATTTATTTTGTTTACATTATTATAAGGGATTTTGTGGTGTCTTTATAAATGTAAGGGCTTAGTCCTAGGAGGCTGTTCCTATTGACTAACAGCTGGCAGGAACCTGGGTATTCTAACAGTGTAAGCGGCAGGCTAACGCGCAGCGCTCTCGTCGTGTGACCGTTCTGTGGGCTGGAGATGTTGGGCTTGTTTTTTATTGGAGCGTTGAAATAAACTCTGCATTTCTAACGAAGAAACACCGTGTGGTGCCCCTGCTGTGTCTGTTCATGGCTGGGCAGCTGGGGCAGCTCGTGTCTTCCTCTGGGGAAAAGCAGGAGGCCAGGCTGCGGGGGGGCACTTGGGGCGAAAGTGTAGTGCAGCAGCCAACTGTGGGCTGTCCTGAGGGGTGTGCCTGTGCAGGGCTTCATGCCCAAAGAGCACTGGTGAGGTGAAGGGCTGTCCTTACTACTTGGCCTTGAATGTTAAGGTCATCTGTACCTTGTGCTTTTTTTGTCTGTGCTTCCTCAAAGCTCAGTGATGCTGAAAACCTGTCTGGAAGTGTGTTTGTTCACAGGATGATTTGACTTACCACAGTGTTGACAAAGAGCATTAACTGATGGATAAAAACAATGGGTGGATGCTGGCCTGTCTTGTTGATGAAAGGACCAGTGAACTTGTCTGGAGGTATTTTGAGTACTTATCAAATGTAAACTACTGAAGTAAATACTTTTAGAAATCTTGGTTTATGTCCTGGTTGTCCAAATAGTGCTGCTACTTTGTGATACTTAGGATGAAATGGCAGATCTGGTGCAGAAGATCAATGTTTAGTTACTCTAGGAAATGAAGGCTTTTGTTACACAAGGTCACAAGCAGACCCTGCAGGTCAGGAGCTCATGTTACCTGATCTTCTTGGGCAGTGCAGTGTAGCCAGGGGCCTTGCTGCTGCCCTCATCCATCCTCACCTTGGGAGGCTGGACTTGTAGCTACCTGTGTAGTGATGGTGCCTATCTCACCACACATGGCTTACTGAAGGATTTCATACAAGTATGACAAACCAGTGCAAGGTATTTGATGATGACTCTGGCCAGACTAGTGAGGAAAACAGAAGGGCTGGATGACTTTGACTTTGGTGTGTTCTGGCCTATGTAGCTGTGTCTTACAAGGGCTGTAAGGTGCTGGGGTTTTGCCAGCAGTGTTAGAGCGCTGCAGCTGTGTGTCTACTCAGCCCTAGGTTTTCAGATTAAATCTCTTCATTGTTGCTCTACACCTTGTCCAGGTATTAAAAGAGTGATAATGAGTCCCTGTACATGACTTCACAAAGCCTCTTTCTGTGTTCTACAGCATGTCTGTCTTGTCCCTCCTCTCCCCATGTCTGCACACTTCAGTGACTTTGTGCTTTACTTGCTGGTGATGCTGCAGTAACCCATTTGTTAGCAGCTACAGACAAGGGAGCTAGAGGCAACAGCATTAAACTAGGGTGACCCAACACCTGATGCTGAAGACTGCTGGGGCCAGTATTTATCAGTTCCTCTCCAGCCCCACTGCAGTTTACAGTGAGCGATACAACCTATGCAACAGCTTTCTGAGGGGGGTAGCTTTTTCTTTTCCCTCTGTACTCCACAATAAACCTGTAGCCCAAAACTCTGCTGGTGCTACTACCTTTTCAGTCTTTCCATGCTCTGAAGTATTAGACTAAAGGGGGCAGGTTGGGACTGCAGCTGTGTGTGCAGGGGAGAGGGTTGGAAGGAGGGGTTTCTACATGGAAGCTTTGGTCCTGGGTGCAGGACTGCCCTTATATTGAAAGGGAGCTGTGGTACAGACTGGTGCTGCTTTGGGGGCTAATCCCAGCTGCTGAAAGAGGAAAGTAATGAAACCACTGTGCCCAGTTACCACACATGTAAGTGCTGGGATGTCAGCCTGCTTGGTCACTTATCTAGACCCCCTCCTGAGGTACCAGGGGAGGGGCATGAGGGGTATGCACAGAGTTCACTTTCAGCTTTGATTTTCTCTTGTCTGCTCTGTTCCTGGCCCAGGCTTGTCTGTTCCACCACCAAGGCAAGGCAGTAGGATATCACCCCAGCAGGGTGGATGCTGTTTGTGAACTTCACTGACTGTCCCTGCCCTTGATCTTCACATGGGCATAGCTCAGGTGGATTTTAGCACATACATGGGGAAAGAGTTGTACAGACCCTGCCTGAACAGTAATTTCCATCCAAAACAACGTGCATGTGTCAGAAGTCATTTATTCAAGAGGATGCTGCTATGAAAGTGTAGGAAAGGCTGAAGTGAAAAGTGGACCTTGTCCTATTTCACCCTACAGTCATGCTGAACAGACCCAGTATCTGTTCACCCTTGCTGCTGTGGCTGCCAGGTGTGATGCAGTTCAGCATAGCCACAGTGCCTGCTGTACTGCACTGCTCCAGCAGTCTGGGTACTCCTCTTCATGCTGGGCTGTGCTGCTGCTCCTATGACCAGTCATGTGTTTTCATCATCAAACTAGTGCCTGAATGCCATGACTCTGCTGCTTGGCATGACCCAGCCTGAAGGAAGGCTGCTGGCAGAGCCTGTGTTTACTCTGGTCTTACTATTGCAGATTGCTTCATTTAAGGCACTTGCTATTATTTGCAACTGATAAACAGCTCAGCTGTAGCAATGCAGTGGGGGGAAAGGGAAGAAGTGACAGTCCCATAGTACTGGGGCACTTTGCCACATTTCTCTGTAGCACCCTGTTCCCCAGAGCAAGCTGCAAGTGTCCAAAAGGGGAACTTCCTTCCAGCTGGGCCAGGTGGCAGGACTGCTGCCTTCCAGAGGAGGGTAACAGCAATATCAAGCCCACCCCCCAGGAACTGTTTTGGATGCGCTACAGCAGTACAGCCCAGCCATGTTACACTTCCTTCCTGCCCCCCCTCCAGCATGGGAGATTGGGGCTGGAAAAGTCCAGCTTTCTGGGGAACCACCCCACTCCCCTGCAGTTCTAAGCCTTCCAGAGCCCCTTCCCATCACCCAAAAGAGTGCTCACTTTTTTTAAGGGCTTTGGGTTGTAAGCAGATCAGTGTGATCCCTAGTCAGCCAAGACTGCCCCTCAGTAAAGTCTTTGACCAAAAGGGAGAAATGAGTTGTTTAAACCAATCTGGGAGCAGCTTATGATGTCACATGTTGCCTTCAGCCCTTCCTATCACAAGAAGCAGCTAGGTCACAAGTATCTTTGTGCCCAGACCACACAAGGGCTGTGTATAGCCTCACAAAAAAACACTTTGCTTGCTTTCTCTGAGGTTTTTTTATTCCTCCTGGCCTATTTCCCAGCAGTACTGCAGGGCACCTTACCATGACCAAGGGAGCTCTCTGCACACAAAGCTGTAAAAAAAAAAACCAACCCAACCTGACACTGTCCAGCTGTGTCTCCCAGGGATCAGTGCTGTGTTCTGGGACAAGAGATCCCTCAGATGCTGATGTTGGCCTGTTCTCAGGTGGTAGCAGGAAGTCTCTGCAGAAAGCTGTTCTCACCTTACTGCGTGGTCACGAGCTTGACAATCATACTGATGATCCGGGACCCACGGGGACACATGCACAGATCCATGCTGGGGTTCTTGATTTTATCCTGCAGTAGCTGGTCCAGTTCACAACGCAGTTCCTTCACCAGCTCCGCCACCTACCCCACAGGGTAAGACACAGAGGTGACCCGTAAGGCTTACGAAACACATCGTGTCCTGCATTGGAAAGCAGCTCAGCTTTGCAGCACTCCCAGGATTATCCCACTTGGATTCCTTACCTGGTGTGAGGCAGCCACAAACCGTATCCACCCATCATCCAGAGAAATGACGAAGTCTCCCTTGTGCAGCTGCATGTGCACCTGCCCGCCCCCGAGCAGCACCAGGGGGTACACGGACACCATGCTGCAGTCCCGGATGAACACACGGCTGGTCTTGATTTTCTCATGATACACCAGGTAGGGGCTGTCAAAGTGCCTGGTCTGGAACACGTACACAACATCCCTGTTAAAAGTGCCTCTGCCCTTCTCCCTCAGACCTCCCTGCCCTGTCTTACAGCTGGCAAGGACAGCAGATGTGCCTGGGATGCACCTGCACGACTAACACGACATCCTGACCCATAAGCGCTGCCAAAAACTCTGCCAGTTAATCCCTTCTCCTTCCCGCTTTGCTGTGAGCATGTGAGAAATCAGCCAAGGCCCCAAGCTCGCTCCAAGGCCCCAAGTTCTCCATCTCACACTAAGGGCATTTTCACATGTGTGTTCATTATGCTCTTTCAAAGCAAGAGTGGTCCAAGCCTTCAGAACCCAAATATGTGCCAGATAATTGCCCACCCCCCTCTTTTTTAGACCAAGTAACATATATCCTGAAAAAAAGCAATGAAATACCACATACAGGCACAGGCTTCAGGAGACAAGTGTTACTGTGTATCGCAGCAGGGAGAGAAAGCTCTAAGTACCAGCTGGTAGGTAGCTGCAAAGTAAGTTAACTTCAGAGCTTGAGGGCCCCCAGGTCAGAGTTTGTCCCTGAATTATTTACCAATAAATCTAATGTCAGCTGAAGCCTGGGGAGGGGTGTGGGGAGAAGTCATGTGCCTGTATGAAGGTGCTACCTGCGTGCAATCTCAGTCGATGCCAAGGAGAAGCCAGGGGAGTGCTGCAACAGCAACATTTTCATGTGCAGCTTTGCAGACACAATTTAAGCAAACGTGAAGAGGGGATGGTGAGGAGGAACATTGCTGCATCTGCTTATTAAACTCTGTGAGTTTAACTGTGTGCTCTTAACTTGGGAATGCACCGTTACAAGTCCAATGGGACTGTTCAATTGGGAAGATTATTTTTTATATTTGAGCTGTAATAGCTGCTTAAGCAGAGGTGACTTACAAAAAAGCATGCTTTGCAGGGAAAAAAATGGAATCCTTACCTGATAATTCACAGAAGAAGGGTGAATGTGAACATAGCCATCATTTTTGGTAACAAACTTCAGCTCTTCTGCTTTTGGCTGCATTTTCACCACTCCTGTGCTGGTCTTCTGGTATTTGCCCTCTGGCTTTTTCACCTGTATGGTAAGATTAAAAGTTCTAAAACTTTGCTGTACCAGATAAATATTTTAATGTCATCCAAACCAGAAATTCTCAGGTAACATGCCAAGTCACTGGAGACAGATACTACACTCCAGGTGCTGTCTAAGTGTTCATTTGTAACCTCATCCTTATACAAAGCTGTTATTTAAACCAGTTTCTACCTGCTTTGGCTGCATCATGTGATGCAGAGATCAGCTTATGGGGACAGCGGCAGTCTCAAGCAATACAAAGTGGAGCTCAGCTGCCTGGCTCTAACACTGTAAGCTTTGGCAAGCTAAGCTGGGCTCAAGGCAGCCACAATCCCTGCAGACTGAGAACAGGCTGCATGGGGCTGCTGGACAGTAGAAGGGAAAAGGAAAATCCATTCTTTTACCTGGACAACATTGGGGTACAGCGCAGCACACAACATGGCTGAGATCAGCTTGAAGTTCTCTGCATTCGAATTTGCCTGTGAAGTTAATGCATGTGTTAGGCATTCTACAGGTAAGTTGATAAAGGTAACGCCCAGCTTCTGGAATGACTGAATACCTGAAGCCAGTTTACTTGTACAGCTGCACCGCTGTGCTTATCAGGGAGGAGCAGTTACTGCTCCAAAGGTTGCAGGTTAGACCCGCGCTGTGTTCCCCCCACCATCAGTGCAGCAAAATGGCTGCCAACCTTCTCAATGTAGTTACTGCAGAGCCAAATTGTTCTCTGATGTCTGGTTACAGCGGTGGCCCTGACAGCAATCAGAAGTCCCAATGCACAGTGAGACTCAGACACTACCAAACCCTTATCACCTCATCACGTAGCCCCAAGAGGCCCCTGGCTGCGAGGCACTGCTTTCTGAGGATTGTCCACCACGCTGAAATACTGCACTGCCTGCTCCGTAACCTAATTCTGTTCCCAAAATAAGGCTCACATGAATGCCAACATCCAGGCCAGGTCACAAGTCATCCCCATGCCATCCCACCACTTCCTAAACTTCCAACACGTCAAGTCAGCAGTGTTTCACAGTCTCAAAGGAGCAGGTTTCAGCCCACTTCTACATCGGGGCCTGTACTTCCTGGGCATGTAAGGCCTTGCGCAGCCGAGGCAAGGGCCTGCACGTACGATGTGCAGGGAGGAAGAACAGAGCGGGTAGGAGACTGTTGCTAGTGTGAGATGGTAAGGCCAGGCCGTGGCAAGAGACCCACCTATCTAGAGCCCACCTGGCACCCAGGTCAAAAGAACAACTGCAGCACCTTTTTGGAGCACTGTACGTTACCTCTTCTCCTGTAGCATCCAATACGCCGTCACCTCCTTGGGACCACTTCTTCTCAATGTCCCTGGCTCTTAACCCCTCCTTCACAAACCCGATGTCGGAAAGCAGCTCTGTGAACTGCCGTTTCAGACTGGCGATCTCCTGTCAGCACACAGAGGGCTGGGAGTGACGGGCGATGCACAGTGAGGAAAGTCAGCACCAGTTGCTTATTTTCCTCACTAGGACTCTGCCGGTGTCTCGACCAGTCCCTGTGCCAGGCCACAAGAAGTGACTTACCTGAAGAACTCTTCCTGACAAGAAGTTCTCCCTGCAGTAGTTGTAGCTTGCCTGAGAGCCTTCTTTGATACTTAACCGCCATCCCTAATTAACAGGACAGGAGGAAACCTTCAATAAGATGTTTCAGCTGGACTTCCAGGCACTTCACAAACCAACCAGAGAAGCTAAGGAATTTTAACTCACCTTATAGGCCTGGAGAAGAGCCAGGTAGTCGCTGTTCCCTACTGCAAACCCCAGCTTCTTTTTGTTTGCTTCTTCCCTTTTATCCCACGGTGACACCTAGACAGGCAGTAAGAGACTGTGTGTGTTCTTCCCCTCACAGCTTAGACATGCCATCGTGAGAGCTGTGTGACACAGTCTGTGGGATTTTCACAGCAGCTCACAGGTCAGAACACACATTTTCTCCATAGATAACAAAAAATGTGAAGCACTCAAAACCACCTAGCCAACAGTGGAGCACCTAAGCTAAATCGATGATCTACCCAAGGGTAAATTTATGACTGACCAGCTCACAAGGAATATTTTGTTTTGAGGAGATCCCTCTGCAGCTGCAGAATGTGGAGAATTATGAAAAACACTGTCTGAGAAGTCTTAGCAAGTTAATGGAGCCGAAGCTCAAATGAGAATGCCTGTAATAGAGAAGATCATGGCAAGTCTAAAATCCACTTGGGTCTGAGAGAGAAAGTGACAGGGACTCAGGACATTCAAAAGTCATTCTATTTCAGCAAATAGAAACTTGTAGCACTTCAAGTCAAAATTCAGATTCACAGAATTGTAGGGCTTGGAAGGGACCTCCAGAGCCCATCAAGTCCGACCCCCATCAAAGCAGGTTCCCTAGGACAGGTCACACAGATAGGCATCCAGATGGGTCTTGAGTATCTCCAGAGATGGAGACTCCACACCCCCTTGGGCAGCCTGTCCCAGGGCTCTGTCACCCTCACTGTGAGAAAGTTCCCTTTGTCTCCCACACTTCAGATATTTTTAAACATTGATCAGATCCCCACTTAGTCTTCTCTCTCAAGGCTGAACAGCCCCAGTCACTCAGCCTTTCCTCATAGGGGAGAATTGTCCAGGCCCTTAATCTTTGTGGCCCTCCGCTGGACTCTTTCCAAGAGATCCCTGTCTTTTCTGTACCAGGGAGCCCAGAATCCCAGAATCGTAGGGGTTGGAAGGGACCTCAAGAGATCATTGAGTCCAACCCCCCTGCCAAAGCAGGGTCCCTAGGACAGGTCGCACAGGGAGGCATCCAGATGGGTCTTGAATATCTCCAGAGAAGGAGACTCTACAACCCCCTGGGCACTGGATGCAGTACTCTATGCTGTAAAAAATGCCCAACAAGTGTATGGAAAACATCATGCTAGATGATGTCTAGTAACTAGAACAACCCATTTCCAGTTCTTTCACAACTACCCTCAATGCAAACCCTCTGCACCACTAACAGCTGCAACTGAGCAAATCTGACTTTGCGTGCAAGTTTGCATGTGGCAGTGGAAGAGTAACGCCTGCTGTGAGGACAGCAGCTGGTTCAGAAAGCCAAGGTGGAAATCATAGAATCACAGAACAGTCTGGGTTGGAAGGGCCCCCAAGGATCACAGAGCTCCAACCCCCCTGCCACAGGCAGGGACACCAACCTCCAGGTCTGGATCTACACAAGGTTGCCCAGGGCCCCATCCAACCTGGCCTTGAACACTTCCAGGGACGGGGCATCCACTACTTCTCTGGGCAGCCTGTTCCAGCACCTCACCACTCTTTCTGTAAAAAAACTTCCCCCTAATATCTAATCTAAACCTTCCTTCCTTTAGCTTTAAACCATTCCCCCTTGTCCTGCCAGTTTCCCCTTGTCCTGCCAAATGAACACACAGAGAGCCAAACTGAACTCTACATTCATGGCTCAGCCAAATCACCTCCATCCTTCTCACCATCTCATAACATTACTGTTCCTTTTCAATTTTTATACCAGATTTGGGCAAAATAGCCAGCTGTACTTCTTAATCCAAATTAGAACTAATATCCCCCTCCCTTACTACTCTTCACTCATAACTAACATTCTTGTTGCTGCTGCATTGTTTTGGTCTTCTGCTTTATAACTGGCCTCTTAACAAGCACACAGAAACAACGCAGGCTGAAAAGGAGAATTAATACACTGCAAGTTCCACCAGTGGCTTTGCCACTGCATGAAAGCACAGTGCTGCCAAAGTGGGATACAAGGGTCAGAACACTTACAAAAGGTGACTTAAAGGCCAGGCTGGCTGCTATAGTTAGTGCAGGGTCCAGGCAGCGGAAGATGGTGCCAAACAGCATCAGCTTGCCAATCCTGACATCAACAGGCAGAGAAGCCAAGTGATATCCCAGTGGGGTGAGCTTTTCATCTGGAGTTAATGCTCCCAAGTCTTGTAGTCTCAGCTTGGATGCTTGCAAAGACTCAGTTCTAGGGGGCTCAATGAGTCGTGATAAGACAGAGTGAAGACTCTGTGTAGAAAACATCTCCAGGATCTTGATTCTTAGGGAGGAGGGGAAACAATGAAAGAGGAAAGAAAAATAAAGCATCTTTAGTTCCATACACAGGACAAAGAAGCAAGCTTTTATAAAAACAAAACAACAGAAAATATTCTTCTAAGAACATGCTCCCTAGAAGCAGGCCTGTAACACCTATTTCAAGCCAGGAAGCAATGTGAAATAATAGCCCGGGGGCAGCATACCTTCCCCACCTCACAGAGCCTGTAAGAACAGATCCCTGTTGAGGACAATAGAGGTTTTTGTCTTTTCAGGCAACATGGGAAGAAGAGCTCACCTCAGACAAAGCTGCTCCAAGGGCACTCTTTGGATTTCTGGCAACTGCTGCTTTATAAGCTGATGGTTATAGTGGTGGCTGCTGAAAAGATGAAAGCACACACCTGAGGCTACCCGGCCTGCTCGCCCCTTCCTTTGCAGAGCATTGGCCTTGGATACAAATGTGTCTTCCAGACTTTCCATTCCTTTGCTTGGGTCATATCTACAGGAGAGAAGAAACGGGCTTAAATTCATGAGTGCAGAGTGAACAGGCTGGAGGTCAAGTGGGCAGATGCTGCTAGCTCCTGTACAGACACAATTCCTGCCTCTGCAGTTGGATCTGGGCCTAGACTGTCTTCCTCCACCTTGCAGCACCTTTCTACAGCTCAAGTGCCTTCAAATTCGTCCCAGCATTTTGGAATGCTAAAGGTCAAGGCACAGAGCAGTTTCCCAGATCACAAAGCAGCAAGAAATGAATCCCAGTACCTTTTTTCTTTCATTTTTCCAGAATCAATCACATAGATCACATCATCAATGGTGACAGATGTTTCTGCAATGTTTGTAGAGATGATGATTTTGATAACTCCTGCAGGAGGTCTAAGGAACACAGACTGCTGTTCTTCACTAGACAGTGAAGAATGAAGTGGATAAACAACACACCTGGAAGGACAATACAACAGCATGTTCAGTGCACATCCAGCCTTTTCCTTCTTGGGAACAACCTGCTGTGCACACTTGAGCCCCACTAGTACCAGACACTGCCCACAGCTATTGAAAGCAATACAGCCCAGCAAACCTCTCTGCTATATCACCTTTAAGACAGAATCATTTAGGCTGGAAAAGATCCTTATGTCCAACTATTAACCTGGCACCACCAAGTCCAACACTAAACCAGGTCCCTAAGCACCATGCCTATATATGCCTCCAGGGGTGCTGACTCCACCACTCCCCTGCGCAGCCTGTTCCAACAACTGGAACCCTTTTGGTGAAGACATTTTTCCTAATACTCAATCTCAACCTCTCTTGGTACAACTTGAGGCCATTTCCTCTTGTCCTATCACTTGTTACTTCGAAGAAGAGACCAACCTCCTTTCAGTTGTAGACAGTGCTAAGGCTTCCCCTTTTCTCCAGGCTAAACAACCCTCAGTTCCCTCAGCCACGCCTCATAAGACTTGTGCTTTGGACCCTTCACCAGCTTCACTGGCTTTTTTGGACACACTGCAGCACTTCAATGTCCTCCTTGTAGTGAGGGGCCCAAAACTGATCACAGCACTCAAGGTGCAGCCTCACTAGTGCTGAGTATGGGGGGATGATCGCTGCCCCGGTCCTGCTGGCCGGGGAACATGATACATGTTCCAAGGGAAGGTGGAGAAGTTTACAGAAGGGATAAGTCTCAGAGTAGAGTTGAGCAAAAATTCTGCCTCTTCTGAAGGAATCTGTTGTTTATAATGCCAGACTGGAAGAAATTGCTCCAGCTAACCTTGCCATGGACATCTGTGTAAAAACTGTTTAGTCAAGGAGATCTGATTACTTCTCCACGTAACAATCTAAGGACAAATGCAACCACCACTGAATATGTCTCAACAAACATTCTGAGACAGAACAAGGGCCCAAGTGAAGTTTCCAACAGTCCACTGGATCATGCAGAGCACAAAAGAGAGAACACCCATCACTAGGGTCTCTGAGAACTTCAACAACTAACCTTACTGAGTCCAAGAGGGAAAAACCCAAAAAGAACAAGCCAGTAAGACAGTAGAAAAGGAATTACCCTGATTGGAATCAAGACCTTCACATCACAGACTCACACATTTAATAATGTTTATCTATCCCTGGATAAAGGCAGGCTTTGTGCAGCAAGCTACTCTTTAGTTATGGGTAAAGACTGACAGTTTTGGAGCTTTTCTGCCTTACCTCTTGCTGTGCCTGTTATTAAAAAGAGGGTTTGACTGGAGCTGCTCATAAAGCATCTTGATTTCTGCTAGACCAGGCAAAAATATTAACACAGCACCTGTGTATGTAGATTAAAAAAAAAAATTTTAAAATATAATCAAGGAGAGCATGCTATTTTATCAATGTGCAGAAGGCTCAAGTCAAAACTCAAGCTCTGTTTTGCAATTCTTGTACAAAACCCACACAGGCTGCAACAGTCTCTGGACCAAAGACTTTCCAAAGCAGACAATCCCTTCACCTTCCTCATGTACATTAGGAGCTTCATTCCTCAGCTAGAGCTTGGTTTTTTTTCCCAAAACCAGTCAGTATCAGAAACTCTGCATGCAAAACGTTAGCTCTGGGCTGCCTGTTAAGTGCTCAGCCTCCAGGAATCTATTCTTGTTTATCTCTTGAGGACAATGAAATTACCTGGGGAGTATGAATGTCCACCACCAACTATCCACTCTAGCAAGGCCTCAATTAATTCCAGATTAACTTTGTCCAAGTCCATGACAGACATTGTTTTCAACACTGTCTTGCTAACCCCTGGGGAAAAAGAAATGAAACACACAGTTACATGCAGCTCTTGTAAAAAACATCTGGATGCACTGAACCAGTGTGGCTGCACAATCACACCTTGGATTAAACAGCATCTGGCTTAGGCCAGACAGAGCACAATGCACCTCATGCCCCCTTCCACATCTTCCTCTGTTTCAGCTCTTCCTTTCTCATGCCTCAACGGGCCTCACACCTGCCCTGCACAGAGCCTAGACCAGGATTCACCTACTAGCAGACTGACATGTGCACACACTAGCCATAAGAGGAGCCAAAATCCTACATATAGCCACTTACAGATACCTCCAGGACTGCATTCTCAAGCTCTCTCTTCTGCCTTCCAAGGTTTCTTACATCAACTCAAAAAGACACCCAGATTCCCTTACTCTTCTGAGGAGGTAACTGTCAAGCAGGAATCTGAAGCCTGTAAGCAATGGCTCCCACTCAATACCACTGTGGATCATGCCACAAGGGTGTGCAGGGAAGAACTCTTCGTGACTAGGGACAAAGAGGATTTTGACAATGGCAGTCAGTGGGAAATTAATGGAAAGGTCTGCCTCTCTTCCTCAGCCATTCACAGTGGCTGAATTTCTTGAGGAAGGCTTGTGGTGCTGAGGTGACCTCCTTTGAAGGGGCAGATACATGCTGTGCTTTTAAGTAAAGCTGCTCTAGCAAGAACAGCCACAGAGAAGAATTAACAAGGCATCAGAAAAGGGGTGGATACAGAGAGCAGCTGAAACTCGACCATGTTCTGAGGCTAAGAAATGTTTTCAGGAGAGATGCTTGTTCTAGTTAAAGAGAACAATCAGGACATCTCTGATCTCATCCTGAAGCAATGACCTGCTTAACTTCACAAGGACAAAACTGAATTACACGTGTGCATTCAACATACCACATGACATGCTAACACACTGTGTGAGCTGGCAAACGCTGTGTGCCAATCCATGAGGGAAGGAGCTCACCTTTGTATCGCGTAAGGAGCTGCTTCAGAGATAATTTTTGGTCTGGGTCTGAATCTCTGACAACTGTGTCAGGACCCTCCAGCAATCCAGCACGCCTCAGGTCCTCCTCTACTTCTTCCAAAGCAGTTCTTTTCTTTCTTTCAGTCTGTTTGCTTTCTTGCTTTGCCTTGCGCCTGTAGGGACTGCTGTCCTCTACAACGTACCTGAACAGCAGAGCAACATTTTAGTGGTGTCTGACAGTCGCTTTCTAATAACTACCTGCAGAGGTAGGTTCTCAGAAGTATTTCCACGTAAATCTGAGAGGAGCTTTGTATGTGGGTCACAAAACCACAGACAGTATCAAGGTCAAAGTGTCCTTCTATGCTGGGATGTTAAGTCTTTTAAAAGCTGTGATGAGAAAGACTGCAAACTTGCCCTTGACAACAAAGTGGGCAGCTCAGTGCAACAATCTGCAAGTAAGTTACAGGATCTGATCAATTTACTCTTGGGAAAATATGAGCTGCTGTGACTCTCTGGGAATGACAAACTGCACCAGGAACCTGGTACCTGAGCCGTCAGGTAGGGCTTGCAAAAAAAGAATTGTTTGGTCCCCTGCATTTTTCACTTTCAGTGCTGAAATCCTCCTGCAGATTCCTTCTGCTCACCAATGCCAAACCACCACGACACAAGAAAAGCACAAGCACTGACAAACCCTTCATAGCAAAGTTCACCTTCTCGTGAGTACTTATGTGGCACCTAGTGCAGAGAGATTTGGTTCACCATGTGGTCCCCTCTAGCATATGAAGGAGGGTTTCAAGTCAGTTCTTTAGTAGAAGTCCAAGCCTGCAGGTGATGGGGCAAGACTGGAGAATACTGAATTTTAAATTGTATGCACAGAACTACTGCAGTCAATAGTGCAACCTCAAAGGCCGAACGCAGCTGAGAACCTCTGGCAATGTCCTACCTTGTCATTGCAATCACATCTTCCAGGAAGAACTGATCCACAGGAAACGTTCGACCTGAAAGGGAATGTGGGAATAAACCACCATGCCACAGAACACGCAGGAAAAAGGCAGAAGATGGTTATCATTTCACAAAGATGATGAAGTCATACACTGGCTTCACAGATAATGCGCTCTTCAACACAGCTTCTGTCTAGGACAAACATTAAGAGGGTTTCCAAAGCATGGTTTGGTAACATGCACTTGCACAGAGAAGGGCTGATATCCACTTCTCTGTCATGCTCCATGTAATAACTTAGCAATTTAAAAGGTGTATTTGGCTCAGTGCATACACATCCAGCTGGATCGTCTCCCTGCTGCTCTTTTACGAGGATAGGGAGGAGTCTTCAGCTAGCTCAGGGAATCATGTCAGGCACGCCGTGCCAGCTCTGTCTTTTGGGGAAGGAAATTCTGCTAGTATGGACACAGCACAAGAAAGGCTCCATTTCCAAGTCTTCTCTCTCCTGAATCTCACCAGTCTTCCCTGCTAAGCCCCTGGAATCAGAACTCTTGTATAAATCCTCACTTACCACTCTGTGAATTAGCCCTTTGCAGTTTAATTAAGACACAGTCTGCATGCAGAACTGTGGAAAATCACCCTCTAAAACAACTGAATGTGACAAGATCATAAAAATTGACTGTTTTCACCTGGTATGTTAATAATTGGACAGGTGTGAAAGTATTGAGAAAAAAGTTCTGCATTCAGGGTGGCGCTCATCAGTATGATCCGTAGGTCTGGCCTCTGAACCATTATATCCTTCAAAACCAGCAGCAAGAAGTCACTGAAGAAGACAAGAAAAAAAGACATTTGAACATCTTCAGTGTTAACTTTCAGCATCTCTTTTTTTCCCTCTCCGTTCCATGCACCATCCTGGTGTTTTCAGCAGCAGAGTGCTGCCATCCCAGAAGTACAAGCTGCTCAGGATGGCTGGAGGTTAATAATGCAGTAAAGCAATGGAAGGCAACATGCTTCCTTTTTGGTTGGCCCTCACTAGAGCATCAGGATTACCTGGCAAATTCATTTAAGCAACAAAAAGCTCTAGCTACCTTATAAATTAATGACATTAATGACAACACAGTAACAAATTACCTCCAAGTAACAGAGTAACAGAGCTCCTCTACTGGAGGAGTTACTCAAACTCTTCCCTGCTCACTGCATTCTGCCCTACGTATTTACAACTTTGACAGCATGCCTAGAAGACTGGCTTGCCATGATTTTAGATGAGAAGGAAGAAGAATCCTTGAGAGATACAAGCCCTTTCACAAGGCTAAAATATAACCTGAGCTGTAGAATGATGGTTCCCAGTCAAAGCCTCTTGGAAACCCACTGCCCTGCAGAATTCCACAGGAAAACTTCAAAGAAAGAGATCCTTACTGCTTAGTTTATGGAGACACCAACAGACATTATCTTTTGCCTGGTGTTGGCAGGTAAGTAAGGGTAAAACTGCACAATGCTGGAGCAGGACAGGATGAGACTGTCTGCAGCTAGTAAAATCCACAGACTGGAAGAAAACAGAAACCCATGCTCCTTGCAGGTGCTCTGCTGAGGCCTGCATCAGGAGATATAATTCCTAAGAGGACATGTCAAGAATTAGGGAAGAATAAGAAGCAGAAAACTGTGGTTAAAGTTGCTTAACCCTCCAACCCCATCCAAAACCTCTTTTCAATGTGACTGGCAGCCTGGAGGCAGAGAAATTTAAGTGAAGTGCTTTTTTTGCAAGCTGCTGCAACACCGCTTCCTATAGAACCTAAAACCAGACTCCTTCCACAGTCCCACACTGAGGCCACAGGATCAACAACTCTGACTTCAGTTACTTGCACCTTAGTCCCCCAGATCCCTGTGACTACGTTTCTTTGTTTTGCTTATGGGAGAAGAGATTCTTTACCTTTCTTCTGTTCTTTCATGAACTTCATCAACAATAACGTGTGTGACTCCCTGCAAAGTCAGATCTCCTTCCAGCCTTCTCAACAACACGCCAGTAGTGCAGTATAAGAGTCTGGTAGACGAGGACTTGAATGGTAAGACAAAGGATTCAGTTGACTTTGTGCAGCTTAACATAGTGCAAAGAGAATATGCGTCGCTGTAAAGCATTTGGTTTCAGCTGAGTGCCAGGGAACAAGTGGTCCCTGCTGGAGGCAGGCCAAACAATTTTTCTCTCTTGATTAATGACCAGGGGGCATTGCTAACTAGGCAAACAACAACAAAAAGAAAAATCTGAGCTGTTTTTCTTGTGGAAGTTGCTTTTTGATAAACAACTCATAGCTCTGTCCCTAGAATGGTTTAGTGACTCTCTTTTTTTAACACAGCTCCTGGAAAAAAGCAATCAATCTGCTGCAACACGGGAAAAATTTCCCTTCTACGACAGCGGTTTGATTTCAACCCTTGCTTCTGGGTGACCAAAGCTGCACCTGTCAGTCTTCACTTGGGAGACAAGTGGAGATGGGGACAAGCAGACGTGAGGTCAGTAGCCTTGCAGAGGACAGAAGCATGACTCATAATCTCAGACCCCTTCACCTACCTCAACAGAAAGCAAGACAACAATACAAGCTACAGTACTGCCCTCATTCGGTGGCCTGTGCAACTTGAGATGAAATAAAATACAGAATAAATTTCGTCATATATAAAACATGGGTGATACAGACGTGCTTAATCTCACTACACAGGGGTGTAGTGCTTAAACTCTGCGCAGGGCGGAGATTCTATATGCTACAGAAGCACTAGGCATGTTTGAATACAACTGAACGAAAGCCAGCAAGCAAATCATACATACCTTTACACTTTCCAGACGAATCTGATAGCCCACAGTGAGTCCAATCCTTTCTGTTCTTTCTTTGGCGACACGTTCAGCTACAGAAATGGCAGAGATCCTACGAGGCTGAGTGCAGATGATGTTTGCAACTCTGCTGGGAGATCCTTGCAATGAAGCGTCCAAAATAAACTGAGGAATCTGAGTGGTTTTCCCACATCTGCACAACAAAATCAGAGATTAAGTAAAAAAAAAAAAAAACAACCCACCACAAAACCCAAACACAGGAACCCAACACATTCTACTTATGTAAAATAAGATGACCACATTCCACTTGAAATTTACTTTGTTTTGTTAGTGTCACCCTTCTCGTGAATTTCACCTAAGACTGCTGGCACTGGTCACAGATGGACCATGACCCTAACCTCTTCAGGACACGGCTACATATTTCACATTCTGCTGTGTCTACTTTGCTGCACAAAGTCTGCATGCACAATCACACTCTTACCCTGTCATGCCACTCACAACAAGAACTTGGTGGCTCTTCAGCAAATCCAGAATGGTATCTCTCTCTTGCCACGCAGGAAGCTTCTGTCTTTCATGCAATATGGACTGGAAGTGCCTAGAAGTCTGATGCACAAAACCAGACAGTGTGGCAGTTAAGAACACCACTGGAGTGGAACAAAACCAGTGGAAACAGCAGCCGGTGGCTGAAGTATTTACAGCTCTAAAGTAAGCATGCAAACAGGTATTTGGTACATTGTACCTTTTTCAGCTGAAACTGCGTGCAGATTTTAACATTCTCATTATACAGAGACTTGGCCTGCACATCATACTTCCTGGAAAGCTTTTTCTTGAGATTCACATAACTCTCATTCTCCACAACAACTTGTTCGGGCTCATCTTGCTCCTCCTCTTCTGCCACCTCCTCTTCTTCCTGAGGTTCTGACACTGCTGAGGCTTGAGGCAGAGAAACGTGTGGTTAGGTTTTCTTGTCACTAAGGAACAGGACCTCACCAGCACCGCAGAATGAAGACCTGTGTTCCAGGAGCATTCTCAATGAAGAACACTGTTAGTCTGGAGCTGAGGGTCTGCAGTACTGCTTCTGACATGCATTTGGTTCAATGCTACCAGAAAACCTCACCTCATCAAACAAACCGCAAGTCCCACCCCACTTGGTTGTCATCACCTCCACGGCAGCTGTGCTCTGCGACACCACGGTCTGGGTGGCCACATGGTGAACCAGACCGGTAACCGGTTTGCCTTCCTGAACGGTTTTTGTGTGTCTCAGGTCCCTGCACCAATCCACCACAAGACTACTTCTATGGAGCACAAGACTGCGATGGCAGCATCAGCTTCAATTAATTAAAACTACGCTGTAATATTGTTAAGCCACTGCCAAGTACACTTAAACCCGGGCTGAAACTGGACAGGGTACTTTGCTGCTTACTGCCTATCAGCTGAAGTAGGATTTGCTCAGAGAGTAAACCAGGTCTTGAGAGTTTTAAGGCTACATTTATCTAAACAAGCTATTTCATAACATACAGAAGATTATTTGGAATCTACGGGTTCAGTTTCAGGAACAAAGGGTTTCTTTCTGCAGAGGTGTTAAAAAGATGGAAACAAAACAAAATGCCATTGCTATTTAGGTGACACAGTTGTTCCTGAAAACTCTCCTGAAAGAAAGTTTGCCTTAGATGAAAGTTTGGGGATTGGGATCTCTAAAGTCATCCATGCCACAGAGTTATATGTGACACGGTCCCAACTCTCCCCCCATGAAATCAACCTAGTTGCACCTGCATGCAAAAAAAAGGGATGATACCTTGAACAACATTCTAGAACTGCTTGCAACATTTACTTAGCTTACTTTAACAAAATTAATTTCAAGGAGGGGTTGGTAATTATTAAGTAATTTTTTTTTAAATATTAAAAAAAAAAAGGTATTTCTGAATCGAAGGGTAGCAGATGCACCCAGACTTGGAAACAACATTCCCTGTTCCCTTCCAAGCACACTTCTCCAGTCAATTCTGGTGAGCTCACAGCACGTCTCTCAATGGATTTTATTGATTGTGTAGGAAAAGGCATAGTTCACTCTGCCAACCCAAACTCATTAGCTCTGTTCTCCTTCAACTCACTTCTTGCCAGCAGAAAACCATTCCGGAGCAGCTTTATTATGCAAGGGACTTCCCAAGGCACAGAGAGATTATGGATCTGGCTCACCACATGACCTTAATCTCCAAAACCAGATTCAGAACAGCTGCCTGAATTAGGCTCTCTGCCTCCTCCTCTTTTTTTTCCTTTTTGAGTATTTTTGACTGTTGTTAGCCCAGAAACCCCTGAGGAAAATTTGGCGTACCTTCAGACATTCGATTCAACCCAGAGGCACTCTCTGGCTGTAGCTTCACCGAAGGCGTCGCCAGCAGGGACACAGGAGGAACACTGTACTTGTGGTAAGTATTTTTAAGTAACTCACTTATTTCAGATTCATCTTCTAAACAAGTCACTAAGGTGTAAACCACTGGCTCATTAGACTCTGCAGCTATCAAGGCCTTTCCAAATAGGAATTCAGCAACGTGTAAACGACAAGCGAGAGGTAGATTCTCATCGGTGGAATAAAATGCTACTAGAGGTGCCTGGAGTGGATACTTGCTTTCTTCAGGAAATCTTACTTCAAGTTCATACACAGGACCATCATTACTAGGTCTGAGATGAGCATCATCTACAGAGTTCCTGGCTGGGTTTTTTGGGTGGTCTGGAGGGAATTCATGTGCGAATCTACATTTTGAACCAAACCTGCAGCCCCCTTGGAGATAAAATTTACATATTTCCTTTGAAGCCTGCTTTGCCATGTCCTTGGCAAAGCCACCCTTTTGGTTAGATTTGCTGAGCCTGTTGGCTAGGTACTCCAACGCCAAACTGAAAGTCCAAACTCGGTTTTGAATTCTTTCTACAAACTTCTCTCCATAGATTGACCGGAGGGCAAAAGCCTCTTCTTGTCTCTGTTCCAAACATTCCTCTTGACTGGCTTCTGCTGCCGCTGTGGAAACCTGCATCTTCTCTCCATACCTTTCAGCAAAGCACTGCAATAGCAGATATTCCAGTGATGCCCCAATGTTACCGTTGCAGGAGCTCAGTACTGTCCTACAGCGCTCACTGTCAAACCCATACCTGCAGCAAAACAGACAACAGGGCAACAAGGTGAGCGACAGAGACCTGTATGAAGCAAAAGAAGATCTGCTTGGTTAGGCTTACAGTAAGGAAGCATGTATGGCATGAGATACTATCACTACTGGGGGGTGGGGGGGAGGGGGAAACCACACCAAAATGTTGATGCTATTTTAAATGGCAGCGGCAGGCAGTAGTCTGTTGGTGGTGAATGCTTGTCTGTCAAATTAGGTGACAAATTAGTTCAGGTGGTGACTGTCTCACACCTCAGGGGCGTAGCACGGAATAGTTACTGGAGTAGATTTCCCAGGTGAACTACAGAAACTGAACTCTTCAGAAAAAGCTGAATCCTCTCACTTGAGAAACTCTCTTGAATAAAGCAAAAACAGTTAAATGCTCATATTCAAGCAAAATGAAGAACACTTGCAAGGTTTTGAAGCGCAACCTGTCTGGAAGAAACCTATATATAAGGGCAATGCTCCCTGAGCTTTCCCAGTATCTGCTTCATTGCTTTGGAGAAAGACCCGAACACTCCACTCAAACAAGGGTGGAGTGACTGTTTTCACAAAGCCATTACTTTAAATCCATCGATTTGTAGGGGAGACAAATTCATCAGCTCTGCATATGGAACTTCCCTGGAGTCATTGTGGGCTTACAGTGTTGAGACTAGTGATTTACCCATGAAGAATACAAATCATAGAATCATAGAATCATAGAATGGTCTGGGTTGGAAGGGACCCCATGGATCATAGAGCTCCAACCCCCCTGCCACAGGCAGGGCCACCAACACATCACCTGGAGAGCTTGTGCACGGCAAACGAAGACACTTCACTTTCCACAACTCTGTGCTCAGCTGGCTCAACGGATGGCCTTGGCATTAGGTCAGAAATTTCCTGATCTATTGACCAGCACTGCTCATCATCAAGGTAATCAGGTTCATCACCATCTTCACCAGAACCAGCTACTCTGATAAAAAGAGTTACCAAATTAAAATGAAAACATTACACTGTCGAGTAGACACAAAACTCTGCCTCTCCAACTTAAAATCCTCCATTTAAATGGAGGATTCTGTCACTCCTTTCACAGATTTAATACTGTAGAGCAAAGGAGACTGAAGGGCACAGGATTTGAGATCAAATTAGAAGGGGGAAAAACAAAATACTGTTTTCGTTTCTAACAGTGTGCCTGCTAAAGCATGCTCATCTAGAAGAGCTAGAAAGAGTGTCCCTGTTTAAACTAACTCTGATTCAGGAGCCAGGTCATGCTCTTGGAGCTCTTGAAGAAGTTCTTTCACTCTTCTCTGATTCTCTGATGTCATGTGTATGGTCTGCAGAGGCATTTTTGCTTCAGGTCTATGCTTCATTTGCCCTCCTCTTCTGGCAGGAGCATTTGATCTAAAAATTAAGAGAACATAGCAACAACTTATTTGCCTGGCTCAAATCATCTCGACTGGATTGGGATGTGTGAGGACCCAACCCTGCAGCTCAAACTGGGAGAACCAAAATAAGACAAGTCCATCACCTAAGGATTATTGGGTTGGGTTTATTCTGATGTGGCCAGGATGTGTGTGTCTGTATCAGCACATCAGCACACATGTATTTTATCCTGTGTCAGATCCAAAGTGATGTAACCCTTTGCTAGGTAAAGCTGCTCTCAGTCTTCAGTACAACCAGGCATTTCTATAACAGATTGGTCAGAATACATAGGAGGAATACTAAACTCTAAATTGCCAGTTTTCCATGGCCCAGCTTCTGCTTTGTAACACACAAAAATGAGTATCCTGTGTTTCTTAGTGTTTTCTGATCTAAGATGTTTTGAAATTAATGACCAAAGAAAAAAAAAATCAATGGAGGTTCTAATATTAAAAAAACCCCAAAACTTTCCTATATAATGATAAAAATGTTAATCAAAACCACCATGTGAAAACGGCTTCATACTGCAACAGCCTCATCAGCCCTTCACTCTTCTTTATATTCAAAGATGTCCAAAACCCACCCCCAAACATCTCTGTGCCAAACCCCACCAAATTAACAGAAAGACCTGGATTCCAGCCTTCGTTCCTCAAAGAGACAAAAGTCATCTCCATCGTCCCAAAATTTGGTTGAACATTTCCTACTTCCACCAAGTTGAGATTTGTTTGAATGGCCACTGCTGCCTCCTCCTCTTCCTCTGCCACCGCCTCCTCTCCCTCTTCCTCCTCCTCTGTTGGGCTTTCCTCTTTTCCTCCCAGCTGAACTCATGTTCCCTTGCTAAAGAAGGAAAAAAATTAGCCCTTAGTTATGAAGATGATTGAGCACATTGCAAATGTCCAGGCACACGTTACATTATTTGTTTCTCCATGTGACAAGAGATGATACAGGCAGTTTGAGAGGATATCTGTACACACCTGAAGCAAAGCACATACTTCTGGAACACTGTTAAACACATTCTGTGGTTTTAGAACACAAGAGTAATATTCCTCTCAGCCATTCAAACAGGAACTGCAGGATCTCTGGCAAACAGATGAGCCTGCCAGCAGTGTTGCCTAGCCTGGGAGCTCCAGTTCTGCCACTCCAATGGAATTTTCTTGGACATGAGAACCCAAAGAACAAACCTTCAGGGGAACATTCACAGCAGAAAGCAGCTGTTTCCAACTTGGCAGTCTGCAGGGCTGAGGGTTAAAGGTTGAAGTGGAACTGAAACTAAAGATACAGTTTGTTTCGACATTAACCTGCTCCTCACTCATCATCTTCTGCAAGGAGCTGCCCAGATGGCCAAGTACACTGGGCAGAGGAGTGGATAAACATCTATTTTGGAGAACTGAGGCCTTCTCCTCACAGCAAGATTTTCAGAAGCTCTGACCAAAGAAGCCTGGTAGTATTAAGCAGCTGCTGGCAGGGACATTAACACACAGTCCCGTATCATGCTCCTGCAAATGGCAAGCTATTGCAGGGACAGGCGAGCAGCTGCAGACAGTGTTGCGGGTGCTCACTATCGGGATGCTTGTGCTGGTACCTCCAGAGCCAGGACAAGAACCGACGTGGCTGTGCAGAAGTACGAGCCCAGACGAGGGCTCAGAGAACATCAGGCCTTGGGAAGAACCAAAGCTCCCTCTTCACACAGCTGTGCCCACTGGAGCTCCACCAGGACCAGGCAGGGTTTGACAGACAAGCAGACCCTATGCAGGGGGGCCTGCTCTACATGGGGAAGACTAGGAGGGACTGCACTGCAGCCAGGCACAGACACCACGGCTGGGCACGGACACTCGCGGCAGCTCCCAAGCTGTCACACGGGGTCTGTCCCCGTCCTCTCAGCACAGCCCCGCTTCCCGGGTCCTTCGAACCCGGTGAGGGTGACAGAGCCCTGGGACAGGCTGCCCAGGGGGTGTGGAGTCTCCTTCTCTGGAGATATTCAAGTCTCGTCTGGACGCCTCCCTGTGCACTATGAGCTGGGGAGCTGCTTTGGCAGGGGGGTTGGACCCCATGATCTCTCGAGGTCCCTTCCAACCCCTACAATTCTGTGATTCTGGATTCCCCGTCCGGCTCCCCCAGCACACCCCCCGCACACCCCCTCGGGGAAGCGGCTCACCAGCACCCCACACCCGGGGATCGCCAAGCGCCTCTCCCAGCGCTGACCCGACCTCCCCGCAGCGACCTCC
>VZTU01018048.1:71388-146343 GCA_013400835.1 Zapornia atra
AGGACCCCGCCGCTCCCCTCCGCACCCCCGAAAACGCACGTACAGCCTCCCCCGGCCGCGACCCTCACCTCTCCCTTCCGTACCGGCCCGGCACAGCGCCCTCTGACCCGGAAGCACCCGTCTTCCTCTTCCGGGCCACCGCCCTCCTTAGCAACGCCAGATACTTCCGCCTAGCAACCCCGGACACTTCCTCCTAGCAACCCCGGCCGGCGATTTCGGCTGCCCCGCTCCCCTGGCGCGGTGCCCCGCGGACGGGACGAGGGCTCCTCCGTAGAGGCTGCACGCTCAGGCGGCACACGGATAACTGTGCGCGGCTCCGAGATGCGTTCGTATACACACCCTGGAGCCCAGGCAACAGCTCTGTCAGTGCCGCTGGTGGTGACTTTATCCGGCGGCTTTTAGTGCCTTTCCTGTTCCCAAGTAAAGACAAGCGAGGTAAGAGAGGCCCTGGTAAGCGCTAATTCCTTCTGTAAAACCGAGCCTGTGGGCTGAAAACAAAGGAAATCGCCATGGGTTCCAGGGTGAGGGTCACACAAGTGACCCTGACGCTGAGCAGCCGAGGTGGGGAGGCCCCTCTGGAGATCCACACAGGGTCACCTGCGATGGCTGCCCTGGACCGTGGCCCGCCAGGCCTTGCATATCTCTATGGATGGAGCCTCCACATCCCCTCCGGACATCCTGGGCCAGTTTGGAGCTGAAAGCAAAAATATTTACCAGCAAACCCAAATGGACTGCTGCCCAAGAAACACACTGCTTTGGCTGCGTAAGGACCCTCCACACACACAGACGGTGCCGTGGGGGTGTTTCTTTGAGGTCCTGCTGCAGACAGGCACAGCCACCACCCTGATGGTTCACTGTGGTCTGCTCTGGCCCATGCCGCTCCCCACCACCCCAGCAGCAGGGCTCAGTGTTGGTGGAAGAACAGGTATCGGGGCTGCTGCTGGCTCATGCTCCGTGCATGGCACCCAAAGGCGCCTGCCTCAGCAGGCCTTGCATGCTCCCAGGGCCCATCTGTGTGGGAGAACTCTGTCCACAGGAGTTGGAGAGTCAGCTCTGGGTGCAATGGCTCTGTGCAACAGAAAAAATGCATTGCACAGTCTCAGAGGTTTTGCCTCTCAGATGCTCTGCCTTTAAGTGAAAATACTTGTCTTCTGCCACTCTAGTTTTCTAGAAGGGGACTGCAAAATGACACCTGAGTGTGAGAGCAACGGTCATGGACACCATACCAACAGCAAGAAAACTGTATCTCAGCAAGTGGAAAAATGACCAAGTAATTTTACATACTCCATTTTAAACTCTCTGAATTTGGAATGGAGCATGCCTCACTATATCCACCCTTTAAAAGACACAGAAAGGAAAGTCATAACCCAGGAAGGAACAATGCTCCAGGCTCTTCTTCTGTCTGGGAATCTTGTCACAGCCCAATCTGAAGACTTGAGACACTTGGGGGGCTTCAGATGTCATGCTGCCTTCTGGGGCTCCTGCAAACACACCTGTCGTTATTCGCAGGCTGGCCCAGGGGAGGCACCTGGGCAGTGTGGTGCCAGTGGTGCCCAGCACGGCACAGTCGCTGTGAAAGCCCTGCATGACTGGTCTGTGCACACACAGTGGTCCAGGCATGGCCCTCCTCCATGTGTATATCCCATCTCACAATGAAATGGGAGCTCTGGCCATGACAGAGACACCACTGTTTGGCTGCCCTAGGTACCTGAGTTCCCCAGTAAGGATAGGGAAATCACTGATGTTGATGCTGTTGAGGAGACAGTCCTTGAAACAAGACAAATAGGGATCAGTAATTAGGAAACAGCATCTTACGGCTTTATTAGATCCAGGCTGGCCTTTTTTTTTTGGTCTCTTACAAAAGTATTGGTGTGATGACAAGAATTAAGGTTACAGCACAGAAGTGCTTTGCAGCACTGATTTAAATCTCCAGGCATGACTGAACAAATGAAAGACTCGCTCTGCCTCTATCTGCAGAAAGAAATTCTGGAAAATTTAATTAACCCCTCAGGCTATTAGGGTAGAGGAGATATTTGCAGGGCTGGGGAGAGCAGTTCTGTGCCATGTAGATTATTAAGGTCCTGTGAGAGTACCAGCAGAGGAAGGACACTGTGGCTGGCCAAAATCTTTTAAGCTCTTACCTGAAATCCTGGAAAAGAATAGTCACTTTCCTTTCCATTACCACATCTGAATATGATAGCAGACTCAAAGGCAACAATCCAAAAGGATATTGTAATGAAAGGAAATAATACTGTGAGCATAAACATTAACCATTTTCTTTTTCCTTAATCTCTCATTGAGTGCAGATGAATGGTACTGGAAGGTGAAGTTTATGAAGGCACGTTCAAAGAAGATCTTTCACAGGGCTGGTACTTCCACAATGACAAGAAGAGCCAAGTACATTGGATCATTCAGTGAAAATATGTTTGAAGTGGAAGTGTCATGTAGCCTTTTCTATCAGCTTTGATTTCATAAGGTGTAAAGCCCAAATATAATTCACCCAGCATGGGAGTAGGTTTCTTTTGCTAGCAGTGAAACTTGCACTAGGTATCTGGGATTGCTGATCCTTTTCATTAGATCAGTCAAAAGCCAATGGCTCACTCCTAGTCAGAAGTCACCCACACAGTTTTTGTTACCAGGTCTTTTGGCTAAGGCAGAACTCAGAGGAACAGAACAGTTCAGGCCGTTTCAGAGGTGGTGTTTCAAGCTGTCTGCCAATGGATGCATGCAGAAATACAGCACTGATTTGTGCCAGTAGCTTGCAAAGTTTGTTTGCTTCCTTTTTGAGGTATAGATTTCAGAGAGATGGAAAACCATGGAGGTTTATTTCCATCACTCGGAATAAAATATTATAGTGCCAATTGTAAACACCAGCTGAGTTCATTTCTTTTGAATGACAGTGTGAGTTGTGAATTGCTAAGAATCCATCTTTCCCTAAACAGAGAAGTTGACACCCACTCATAACCCCCAAAACATGTTTAGTAAGAAAATTAACCATAAAAAACCGACATGAGAACATTCATGGTTGTTCTCCTTAAATGAGTTCTCCATCCAATTTGCTAGGTTTGACTTAGATTTAGTTTTTCTTTAAGTACCTGCTCAGTCCAGTATCTGAAATAAATCTAAAATGTATGTTTCTTATTATATGGTCTTTCATCAGAAAAAAGTATTTATCTCTCTTGCCCTGCTGACCAAAACTAATAGCCAAGATAGTACTATTGCTGAGCAATTCTATTTTTAAGTGATCTGACACCAAATGAAAGATACATCACCACGTGTACCTGGATACACAATGGGAATCTGTCCAACCAACTCAGAGGTTTGGGGAAGATGTAAAGAACAAATGGAGTTAAATTATGCCTCTACTACAGTGGCATGCAAAAATATGCCACAGAGCTTCTGTCTTTTGCTGTCAGGCTAAATGACACATGTGAATTCTCTATGATGTCAAAACCTGTGAGTACACATCCCTTCAGTGAGGGCCTTCAGCAGTAGATCACAGATGTAGCTTCACTGGCATTTCCTCTCAAACCTCTTAGGGTCTTGTCTCTATTCTTCTGTGAAAACCCACCCCACCGCAAAGGGGCCAGTGCAGCGCTTGTCACCAGCTTGTCACCCAGCATTTCTGAGTTCTGATGGTGACACCTTAAAAAAAATAGTCATAGGCCAACTCCTCTTTCCCTACAGTAGCCACTGCTACCCCTGGAGTCTCCCTTTTCACCCCATGTATGGGAGAGAGATTGCCATGGCATCAACCTTTGTGATTTCTCTTTTAAAGGCCCCTCCATGCTGCCACAAAGATGTTGTTTGCAAGGAATGACACCAGGAAAATTGCCAGATTGAGTTGTCATCTCTTTGCAATGTAATACAGATTTGTTTAGTTAAGTAACTGGTCTGTAGAGAAAACCAGCTGGTTCTGATTTGAACTTGTGACTTCAGCTAACTAAAATGCTGATGTAGCTACGACCTTAGCAGCAGCGATCCAACCTTTGCTACCCACCGCCGTTTTCACCAGGGGATGAAGACTTCTCCTTTGTCACACTGTTTTGTGACTGTGAATATGTGCCACTCCCAGACAGCCCCATTTTTGCCAA
Organism: Zapornia atra; assembly: GCA_013400835.1. NCBI lineage: Eukaryota > Metazoa > Chordata > Aves > Gruiformes > Rallidae > Zapornia > Zapornia atra. The sequence continues at coordinate 75,483 of VZTU01018048.1, forward strand.
GCTTCAGGGCTGCTACTTTCCACCTACTCAGACAGGATAGGTATCAGCTCACCAGATCACCGTGGCTTTCAGGAGAGAACATAAATAGGCAGCACCATAGGAACTTGCTGTGGCTGCATTTTTTAAGGGAAACAAAGCTCAAGTGATTTATTTTAAAAGTTCTTTTCCCCTCATTTGCAAGGGATACTGATGCATAGACATTTCCTCTTTAGAGTTTTCAGGTATAATGATCAGCTTGATCACAGCGTCAAAGGTCAGCAGAAATATGTGGTTTATGAGGACTAAATTCAGACAGGGAAGCTGTAAAGCCTCACACTTAGACCTAACAGCACGTAGCAGGATAGGGAAAGGGTAAGAGAAGATGGATTTTTACAAGAAGAATATCAGACAGTAACCAGCTGCATACACCTACACATCCTTAGGATACCCCTAACGAACGCTGTTGTAAACCCAGTACATTTAAATAATGATTTGGACTATGTTTTTCCCACAGAGGCTACATGCTGGGAGGATGTCAGTAAAAATCCTGCAAAGAAAGGCAGAATTCCTTGGTTGTCTCACCCTCTGCTTTGCAGATCCACATTTTCTAGGCCACAATGTGGGAGAAGGTTAAGGAGGGTACTTACACTACACTGAGTCCTGGCTATTTGCTTATCTGGGTAGTGCTCAGATCGCTGTGCTGCCACTAACCGACTGCATTCTCAACAGGCTGGACTGATGTCGTTACAGGATGGAAAGTGAAGGAGACTGTAGATGAAAATGGAGCAGCACATTTCATGGCTTGGCAGCAGCAGGACTGAAGCAGAAGTTGTTGCAATTTGACAGGGAGAGAAGCGCAGGTTAAAGGCAGTTCTCTGCTTGCTTTCTGGGCTCAACAGTTGTGACCAGTTTTCAACAGGCACTGAAGGGACAAATAAAACCCTGAGGATGCATGTCAATAGTAAATAAAACCAAGTTATTGTTCTTTTCAGACTGATCAGCTGAAGTGAAAACCCTAAAGAAATCACATTGGATAGGGTGAATTTGTAATTGGAGCAGTTGATGACTAGAATTCTTTGTGGGTTTGGGTTTGTTTTGAATGTTAACTTGCCCTAGGAATGTCTTTCTCCCCAAGTTTCAAAAAAACTTGTCATCAACAAATGACAATTTAGGCTCAGCTCAACTGTCCCTCAACAAATGCTCATTTTTATGCTATATTTTATGCTCAGCTGTCCCCAGAAGACAAACCTTTCCCCCAGAAGCTTTAGCAAACACAGCACTCCTGTGATCATGTTTATCATAAGCCAGGTGTGGCATAGTGGGGTCAGGGCAGAGAGCAAATGCATAGCAGCTACTCCTCACAGGTCAAGCCCATCAACCCCAAGCTCCAGTACCAGACAGCTCAAGGACAGACTTCTACCATGCACCAAAGCTGGTTTTCTCTGGAGAAAAAGTGCACAGGGGAGATACTGGTTGCTGCCACTGTCCCATCAGAAAGCCTGGCACAATGAAAAAAAATCTGTTTCTGCTTTTGTTTGCCTTTGGTCAGCAAAGGTCTCTGCACTATGAATCTAAACATTTTGCTTTACAAAGCAGAAAAATTTTTCTCATTTTAAAAAGACCAAAAAAAAGGACACACTCAACTTTACCAGTGCTGACAAGAGAAAAAAATGTGTGTTGAGTCTTTGCTTGTCAGCTGTTTAATGGAGTTTTAGTGAGTACCTGTCTTTGCTTCCATTTACAGCCACAGTGTACAAATGCTGTGCCTTCAGATGTGCCTCCAAGTGCTCACCTCATTTTCTAGGATTCAGAAAAATCTTAGCCCCTGGGGTTTCTTAGCAAACTGAAAAACCAGCACACTATCAGCAGACTGAAACACACTGGGCCACCTGAAACAAAGCAGCTCATGGATCATTCGGAAAAAAATCTCTATTTGAAATATTTTGTTTATAGATTTGTGAAGCTAAATGTTTTTCTTTTTATTTATTAAATACATATATATATGTTTGTTGAACTCACAGGCAACTTTGACCCACCAAAAATGCACTTTCCAGGATACTCACAAGGTTGGAAAAGACCTTTGAGATCATCAAGTCCAACCGCACCCATCCTCCACTAACCCACATCCCTGAGCACCTCATCTACCCATCTGTTAAACACATCCAGGGTCGGTGACTCAGCCCCCTCCCTGGGCAGCCTGTGCCAGTGCCCCATAGCCCTTTCAGTGAGGAACTTTTTCCTCAGGTCTAATCTGAACCTGCCCTGGTGCAGCTGGAGGCCATTCCCTCTCATCCTGTCACTTGGGTGAAGAGACCAACACCCACCTCTCTACACCCTCCTTTCAGGTAGTTGTAGGCAGTGATAAGCTCCCCCACCTCAGCCTCCTCTCCTGCAGGCTGAACAACCCTAGTTCCCTCAGCCTGTCCTAAGGTTTGCTCTCCAGACCCTTTACCAGCCTGGTTGCCCTTCTCTGCACACGTTCCAGGACCTCAATGTCCTTCTTGCATTGAGGGGCCCAAATGTGAACACTCTATTCCTTCAGAATATTTTGTTGTTGTTGTTGTTGTGTTTTTCTCCTGAAATAACCTGCTCCAAAAAAACCCAAATACACTGTCCTCCTTTGACCCTAGTCCTTGACTTGAGAAGTAGCAGTATCTCCTAGAGAGCTTCTGTTAATGTACAAGCCTGTCCTTTCAGTCCTTTGCTGGGGCGCCACATCACCAGAGTTATCTGTGCTGAACAGTAATTATACTGATTTAGGCTGTGCAGTTTTACATTTCAGGTTTTCTGCCTGAAGGGCATCTTTGAAGCAGATCTTCATCTTTCAGGGAGAAATTAGTCTGCCTTTTGTTACTGTTCTTCCTCCTTAACATCTCCCTGTTCTTACGCTTTGGAGCAACTAACTGGACTGGCTCAAACCTTTTCCTGACACCTTGGGTTACCTGCATTCTCCCTATGTTTTCTTGTCAAGAAAGCAAAAGGCTTTGCAGGACCTTCAGAAGGAATGGAGCAGGCATGGAGGGCTGCTGCCTCCCACTCACCCACCTCCATCCAAGCCCTTATTTATTTTTACTCAAAGGAAAATTTTTCACGATCTATCAAGCAACAGAAAATGTGCAAGTACTGGTGGTTGCTGCTCCTCTGCCCTGGCTACTTCAGCAACCTTGGTCTTGGCCCCTGAAGGAAAGAAAGGGAGAGCCCACTTGGTCCTGGCATCCCTAGTGAGACCACACATAGGAGGAGGCTGACGGTATCAGAGAAGACAGGGAGGAGCTGGTCCATCTCCCTGTCCCCAGCTGCCTTGCTTGGGTGGCACAGGAGGTAAAAAGCTTGTCCAAGTAGCAGAGACCACGCTGGCACCTGGATCTCATCATCACCCCTCTGCCTGTCACTTCCTGTTGCAGTTTGGTGTAACTCTGCTGCTTCAGTGGCTTTTCTAAGCTGCAGTTACAGCTTTCTGCAAGCCCCATATTTTGAAAACATTGGTACCTTCAAGGCCAAATTTGAGAAGAAGCCTATCAGAGCTGGTCACAGCGCCTCTGGGAATCACATATAGGAGGAAAAAACTGCTGGCAGGCGCACTTTGCCACCGGAGCGGGAGTGAGAAGATGTAACAAGCTGCACAGACTCCAAGGCCAGGCCTGCAGAGGGGGGGGGGGATGAAGAATGTGAAGAGAAAGTTTCCCCTGCAGCTCGTGGTGGAGTCCATGGTGAAACGGGTGTCCCCCCGAAGCCCATGGATGAGGACGGGGAGCAGAGACCACTATGCCCTGTGAAGATTGATCCACGCCTCAGCAGGTTTGCCAAGGGACTTGTGACTTTGCGGGTGACCAGGCCGGGGGGTCTGGACCCGGACGTCAGCACCCTATGGAGGGGAGAGTCCTGCTGAGAGGCCTGTGGTGAGGGGATGACTCCCCGATAGAGAGGACTCACGCTGCAGAAGGTCGTGGACACGACTCTCGCGTGGGTGGGACCCCACGGTGCCGCAGGGGAAGGGGGTGTCTATGTGGAATCTCCCCCCCCCCAGCTGAGATGGAAGACAGCTTGGGAGGAACGGACTGAAACCCCTCACTCTCCATTCCCTGCCCCCCCTGTACTGCGAACGGGAGGGAAGAAGGGAGCGAATCTCTGATTAAAGTCAAGAGTGCGAAGAGGCCAGGGGTGGGGGGAAGGAGAAGTGATAAGATCTGGGGAAGAAGAGCAGCTTGTTGGGAATCACCGGAACCCCACTGCCCATTCCCTGCCCCTCCCCGCGCCATGTTGGGGGGGGAAGAAGGGAGTAAGATCGTGATGAGTTTTAAGTTTGCTAAGAAGGGAGGGGTGGGGGGAAGGTGCTTGAAGACCTGGCCGCTTCTTATCTCGCTCCAGTTCACTGGGTGTAGTAGTTGTAGTAAGTAGTAATAAATCACTTTTCTTTCCTTTATTCTGTGCTGCGTCTGTTTTGCCCATTGCACTAATTGCAGAGTGATCCCTCTGTCCTTATCTCAAGTCCTAAGCCTCCCAATATCTATTTTCTCCCCTTTTCGGCTGAAGCAGGGAGTGAGCGAGCGGCTTGGTGGGTATTTGACCTTTGGTTAGGGCCAAAACCACCCCACTTCCCAAGGCTTCTAACCCTCCCTTCACAGCCGTGCACAGTGCTAATTAAAAAGGAAAAAAAATCAGTCTCCTCTTCGGAGTGCACAGCCCTGGTTTTTACATGAGGCTGCCAGGATGTGACCCAAAGATTATGTAATGGGAAGGCATTGGTTCTGCTTGCGTTTTGTATCAGTGATTAGCATGTGACAGTCCCATCCTGGGAAACGTCAAGCCACCATTGGTCTCCTCCCTCTCCTTTCTTGCACAGCGCTAATTCCCAACTCTGGCAACTGCCAGTGCTGAAGGATCTTCAACTAGCCTGAGGTAAGTTTGAAATGTACTTGGCATCGGATGAAGGCTGGGATTAATAATACAGTTTTTCATATTATTGGACAAAGAGCTGTAGCTATTTAACGTTGCATGTGCAGCACAGGAAATGGTATTGAAATATTTTGCATTTTCACATGATTTTCAGCTGATTTCTTCTAAGACTATGCATGGAGATCTAGCCTCTCAGTGTGATGGAGAAGAATCTTGTGAGGCTGCATTTCTAGTTAAGGTCTCTAAAATACCAGGCTAGATGGACCTTTTTACTCTTACCATGTAAGAGCCAAATTGAGGTTTCACGCTGATTTGAAGTAATTGAATAACAATTGCATTAGTTAGCTGGAGACAAAGCGCAAGACTGATGACAGTAAAGCACTGCTTTTATTCTCTCTTTAGAGGACTGGGGGTTGTTCTCCAAGTGGGATATTTAAAACAGCCAGCAATTTCAGCTGGCAGGATTGAGACAGTCACCAGGAAGATCCAGAGCATTTGTTGTTTAGGATAATTGTGGAGTTTAACTGAAGCAGCAAAAATGCGTATGGGTTATGGATTGCCCTGCACTGTTACCCATGTCATGATTTCAGAAGCAGAATGGGATATAGAAAGCCAAACAAATAGTAGCTGTTGTCCTCGAGGCTAGGCTGTAAATGCTTTATGGAACCTTGCCTGTTTGCATGCTGATGCTCAGGGTATTTGGTTGGTCTTTTTAGCAAGCAATCCTCTGCACAGTTGGTTGTTCCTTCCAGTCATGCCATTCCATGCCGGGGGGCACAGGAAGAGTGAGTACAGTTGTAGAAATGCAGCACAGGCTGCAGAACATGCCTCCCCTCCCTCCCCCATGCACAGCTTCGTGTGGGAATCCCACCCCTGTGCTGCCTCAGTGGTACCTTGCTCCAGTCTTTGACCCTGTGTGGGGGCATAGCTAAAGAAGGCAGCCCGCTGTGACCTCCCCTTCCATCCATACCTTCTCCCTTGGGAATCCTGTGGGAAGTGGGTGCTGGTTCAGGCTCTCTTAGCTTTCACAGAGTCTGGTCTGGTCTGCTCTGGGGGTGGGTGCGGGGGCTGCAGCACCAGCTGCCACTTGTGCCAGGTATAAGGGCAGTGTTCTTGGCCAGACTCCAGTGGCCAGAATCGTGGTGATCACTAATGTCAGAGATGGCACTCAGCTTTGGTTCTTGTGCTCAGCAGATTTGGCTTCCTTTTGCCACCATGAAAGAATCTGGTGCCTTTTATACCCTGAAACTACTCCATGGGCTTTGATCCAGAGATGTCATTCTGGCTTGATGAGAGTTGCAGGAGGGTAACTGAGTTTTAGTGCTCTGCTCTGAAGAAACAAGCACATCTTTGCTGTTTCTTGTCCCTAAAGCAGAGGGGCTATGAGTTCAGGTTGCAGGCCAAGACAGTCTGCTGATGATTTCACAGGACTAGGTGCTGAGCCTGTCCAGTGGGGGGCTTGCAGAGGAACAGTAACATCTCCTTACAGATGAGGAAACTGCCAGGAGATGTGCTTGAATATCAGGCAAACCTTAGATTTGCTAACGGTGGTTTAGGAAAGCAGCCTCATGGAAGGCTTGCTCTTGCTGTTAATATACACCTACATGTATGGGAAGGGGTTAAGGGTGTCTGGCCTGCTCAGTGCTGGTAAAAGGTGAAGGGGGGGATCCTATGCAGCTTTAACTATTTCAAGTGGGCTATAAAGCAGACAGGTCCAGATTCTTCCCCAAAGTGCACAGTGGAAGGCAACGGGCACAAACTGCAGCAAAGGGAAACCCCAAGGGGATGCAGGAAAAAATACTCTTCCTAAGGGTACTAGCAGGCCCAGAGAGGCTGTGAAGAAATACTCTGTGGGAAACACTCAGCTTTGAGCTGGACACAGCCCCGAGGAAACTGATCTACTCTGCAGTTAGCCTTGACTTGAGCAGGGAAACTGGACTAGAGATATACAAGAGTTCCTTCTCATCTAGACTCTGCTGTGAGCTTATGACTTGTACACTGCCAGCAGAGGCAGGATTTGACCAAGCAGCCCACATCCAGGGGCTTCGGGCCAGGTGTCAGTCCTATTTTCCAAGCTTTTTTTGTATCCTTTAAGGAACAAGCCAGATGCTGTTCAGCCAACTCAAGCCCTTGTCCCTGCTGAGTGAGCATAGCAGTCAGGGGGAACAGAAGACAAGCATTTGCTTCAAACCATGGTGAGGTGCACGTTTGATTTATTCTAGGGATGAGGAAGGACTGACTAGTTTTGCTCTGTATATTTGGCAGTTCAGAAGAACTAGGGACAAGCAGGCAATGTTAGATATTCATGGAGTCCAGCAGTGAGACCTAAATGCTGGAAGGTAGCCAATATAATGCAATTATTTACTGTAAGGAAGAACTGCAGCAATTGCAGGCTGCAGCCACAGGACACAGGAAAGACTGTTACTCTGGTAAGACAGGGAAGATCTTCTGGACCCACTTAACCAAGGTCAACCTACTTTGCAGTGTGGTCATATAGCAGAGCCCCTGGTGGTGCCTGAAGCAGGAGAGGATGGCGACATCTCCAGTGTCCTAGTTTCAAAGCCTCACTCCTGAGCTCTGCAGAGAGCAGAGGCTGTGCTCAAACATTGTCCTTGTCTGCATGAGTGTGTTCTGTGAAATCTCCATGCTGTACAGGTATTGAGTTCCCTCTAGAAGGAAAAACTACTTCTGACACCAGGAACCCACAGTGTTTTTACAACCCAAGAGATAAGATAGAATGCCAAAGCCAAAGCCAAAGCATGCCAAATTCCTTCCAGCCCTATGTGGCCCTGAGTTGAAAGTGCCCAAGAACAGAAGATAGGTTAACAGGGCAAAGACACATCTTCATACAAGCCCTTCTGCTGTGAGTATTACTTCTCTCTCATTAAAAACTCACACAGGTTATTTTTCTCCATATCAGACAAACCTCTTGCTTTGTACTGGCCCCAAGATGCTTCCTGTCATCACCTGGAGCGTTACAGAAGCAGTCATGTCCTCCTGTCAGCTTCTCCTCTTAGGTGCACTGCCTGTCATCACAACTTCAGGTTTCCATGTGTTAGTGGAGAGTAGCCACAGATGCTCTTTGTGTTGCATCCTTTGCTCTGAATCACTGCCTGTGAGACTGATGGCATAGCCCTGGTGACGTGCTGGGTAGGGGCACCTGCCAAAGTAGGACCTAGACAGAGACACAAGCATTTGGAGGTCTCAGATGCCTGGGGACCACTCTTGAGGTCTAAGAGGGGAATTAGAGAGCACCTGGTGGAACTGAATTATGCTTTGCCTTGCAAAGGCCAGTGGTATGAATGTCACATTGCCACTGGAGATTTATGGATCTGCAGAGTAATTCAGCAAGTGAACAGCAAAATTATAAAACCTTTAACACAGTCCATGCAGTTAGTGTATCTAATGGCATATGAATTCCATACTAGTGGATGTTTGTTAAGTATTACTAATAGTTAACAATTAAATGCTGTTACATTTATTGTTTAGTAAAACATTAGATGTACAGGCATACTAAACATTAATAACATAAAAGCAGAAGGGGTAAAAATATGCACATGTTTTTGTTCAAAAGAAAAAAATAATGAATATCCAGCTAAAAGCTGGTTTCATTGTTTTTTCAGTGAAAATGTTCATCACAGAGGAGGTTTAGGTTTCTTTCATATCTGTTTTGCCTGCCCTATTTGTTCTTTCCCCCCCCACCACTGCAAAAATAATTCTGAATTTTGAAACCAGTTCTCAGTGTTAAACAAACTGGTCCCAGTTCACTGGCCCAATGCAAAAGCCTCTGGAATTTGCTATGGTGTTGAGTAGTCTAAACTAGAAGCCAAGTTTAACAATTTTGCTACTAAACAAGCTGCTACTGAAGCTGAAGTTAAAACCCTGTTTTGCTCAGAAACCCAAACTTAAGCAGCTTCTCCAAACTACTAGAGGGAAGGCATAGCTTTCTTGCCATTCTTTGGAATACCTATCCTAAAAAGGAATATCTCTTGTCTGCTAAAGAGGGCTGGAACTCACACAGAAGGAGAATTGAGGGAGTTGGGTTTGTTCAGCTTGAGGAAGGGAAGGCTGGGGTTTCCTACAAGCAATAACCTAACAGGGTTAGATTTTTCTCACAGAAACAGTGAAAGGATAAATTGTCATGGACACAGACCACAACAGGGGAAACCATGACTGGCCATAAGGATAAAATTCTTTTTCATGGGAGCAGTGCAGCCCTGGGACAGGCCCAGAACTGTTGAGAAGTCTCCAGTCTGGGAGATACTTAGCCCTTGATTAGATGTGGCCCTGAGCAATTTAAAGTAGCTTCAGGGTGAGCCCTACTTTGAGTCAGAGAAGTCCAAAGGTCCCTGCTCTTCATCTAAACTCTGCCACAAGCCTGAGCCTTCAGAACAAAAAAAACCCCAACTTTTATACTATTAGCTGACAGAAAACAGATTTAATAAGCTATTACATTTATCTCACTGTAAGCAGACATCCACCTAGAAGCCTTCTCAGCCTGTTTGTACAAAGCCCCCATCCAAAGACTCTCCACTGTTGCTCACGTTTTCCACATGCATCACTGAAGGATTCTCTGTCCTGAGAAGACAGCTAATCTCCTTGGGAGGAGATCTCATAAGAAGCTCTCTTACTAATAAGTTTATCCTCTCATTATTTCTTAATCTCAAGAAGATGCTAAACTCCAAGTCCCTCCAGCACTGTGCTGGAAGCCTTTCAACCCACTTCATACCCTCAGCAAGAGGCTGGATGGCTATGCTGATGGCTGTGCCAGTCCCAGCCTGACAAGAGGCATCCCTTGCCACAGCTCACCAATGCTCAGCATCGGCACCACCTCAAGGGCCCTGATGGTGCCACCACCCTCCTCCCTTGTAAGCTCCACACTGGAAAGCAGTCAGGTTGAAAGCCTGTGGCCCCCAAGCTACACTGCTGACTGTACCAAAAGCAACTGCTTCTGCAGTGATTTCCTAAAGCCGCCCAGGGCTCTTGCACCTTTTGTACTCCTCCCATCTATTTAAGGCCATGTGCCAACTTTCCTGAAAACATCACCCCAGGCTTCACTGAACCACCAGAGCCCTCCTGGCAGAGCTGTGTCAGCAGAACTCTGTGCTGTAATTACACTGGCCCCTCCAATCCCACTAGCAAAGTGAATGATAATCCACATCAGCCTTCCTATGTTAAACAGGCATTGAGGTGGAAGGTTATTCTAGACTCCTAAACCACATCTGGTTTCCTACTAAGTCCAAACAAAAGCAGACTTGAATTAAACTTGATTTGGACTTGATGATCCTTATGGGTCCCTTCCAACTTAGTATATTCTATGATTAAACCCTGGGGAGAGTATGCATGGCTGTGGGGCAGCTCCTATGCTCTAAGTCTGAGCTGGTGCAATCCATTTTTCTGGGGCTCTGCCTGCATCATTAATCAGGCATTATCTTAAGACAGTTCCCAAGGATTGTGAAGGCAATGTCTCTGTGGCCCAGACATAAGTGTGGAAGGCATTTTGGGTGATTAGTTGCATAGCAAAAAGCTGTTTCTCTGACTCAGAGCACCCCTGCAAGATGTTGGTGTGCCGTTTAAGATACATCTCATGTTGCTCTGCTGAAGCAAGAAGCATTTTGCTGAGAGAACAGTCTCTGTGGGATTACATAACACCCCTTAATCACTTGTCCACCTGAGCACCAATGGTCTTGAGCTGGGAGGGAAGTGTTTGTAGCAGTGCCCACTTTGCTTGTGGAGGCGTGTGAACCCAAATAAACCTTTAGGATGCCTCATTCCCCCTCACACTCCCCCTCCTCTTCTCTCTTTTTTTCTGAGCTTTGAGCATTTCTGCTCAATAAACCCTTTCTGCATCTTTCTGCACTCAGGGTTCAGACCAGCTGACCCACCGCAGAGCTCACATGTGGGCAGCTCTAAGCCATGGGAAGTTGCCAGTGACCAGCCAGAACCCTCCAGAGTGAGGACAGGAGTCCCTGCAAGGACGCACCCTCTGTAGCAGCCATGGACTCAAACAAACAAGAAGGTAAAGCATCCTCTTACTTCACTTCTCAACAGTATGAAAGACAGCAAGGTAGAAACCTGCTCTTGTAAGACCTATCTGTTGGCAGCTGCCAGCCAGCTCCCCCCCCCAGAGGCACCTCTTAGCCATTTCAGCTGTGGGTAAATGTTCCTTTTTTTTTTAGTTTGATAGAAACATCTGGAGTTTGAAGCTTTTATCTCTTATTTTAGGAACACTTCCTTCTCCCCTCCAGAAAGTAATCATGTGGCATGTGTAACGTCCAACATGGGAAGTCATTCCCTTCTCTTTTCTTGGGCCCACCTCTGCCTTGTGATGTACAGAGACTTCTGTCAAAAGCTGTGTCTTAGACAGGGGCACTGTGATGAGCATCTGCTTCTCTCCCTCCACACGCTTTGCTGTAAGGGGTTCTTGTTCATGCCAGTGCCACAGCCCAGACTTCTGCACCAGTCCCAATCTTCGGAGCACCAAGCTGTATCCAGGCCACACTGCCTGCATGCAACCAGTCCTGCTACAGTCTGCTTCTAGAAAGTCTGCAAAGCTCAGGGGTTTCAGGTCCAGAGTTTTAGTTGTTATGGGTGTTAGATGTTCTTCTTGTGGAGGGACACGGGGCTGGCGGTACTTGCTTTCTACCCCAAGCAGCATTGTGCTCTGCCTTACCACCTCAGAGGTGACACTATCCGTATGCTAAGGAATTCTTCAAACTATGAGGAGTGGGGGGAGCAGCTTTAGGAGTGCAGTCAGCTCAGGAGACAGCCTGGTCCATCTCTTTCCCTCTTAAAAGATGCTTGGTGGTGCTAACACTCATTCATGGCATAGGTAACGGAAGAGTTAATTTCTCTATTATTACTATTATGGCTAAATTAGGTCTGTGTACCTAGGTCCCTGCACTACAGCAGGCTGAAAAGGATATTAGCTCAGGGATTTTTTCCAATTAATTGGTATCCCCCTAATGGGCTGAAGATGTGCACTGCAGAAATTGGGAGATAACCACAAAGCCCCTTGCTTCCCACAGTGCAACTGTGAGGAGCCTCCTCTGCTCCAGCTCTCAGCAGTGACTTAATAGAAATTATCTGGGTTTTCACTGGATGAATGCAAAGAGTGCTTCTGCTCATGGCAAAAGTGGGAGGCAAAATCACAGTAGCAGGGATCCTCCCCCCACTTCTGGTCTCTTGCTCAGGAGCAATTCCTACCTTTGAGTGTGTCCAAGGACATTACACACCCAAATGAAAGATCCCTAAAGACTTCCATGGGGCTTGGGTCGAGCCCTCTCTGTTTTATATCAGATTGAAACACACCCATTGAAAATGTGAGGAATGACCTCAGCTATTTCTGGCTGTGACACACTTCTACCTGACACCTCTAGCTCTTCACAAAGCTCAGTATTCAATATGTCTACAACTTTGCTAAAACAGCATCTTCCTGTCCTCCCAGCATCCAGTTTATACTGTGCTATTAATGAAGAAACATACCTTCTTGCTCTGTCGGGTGAGTCGTCATCATCCCTCAGTCATAGCCCAGCAGTGACATTTTGTCCTGGTTCTGGCCAGGCCAGAGTTAACATCAGAAACAGATACATACCTCAGTTTTCTTGATTCAGGAGGATGGCAGTTTGCACTAGTTGTCTTCCCAAGCCACAACTCCAGGCATCATGAGAAAGCTTTGTCATTCACTTCAGGCCAAAAGTCAGTTTCTGATTTGTGGGCTTGCGGAGAAAATTCGGGGGGGGGGAGGGGGAGGGGAAACAAACAAACAAAACCTATAAGGGCTAAAGCTGAAAATAAAAAAAAACATTTAAAAGATGAAACTTTGGACTTGGAGCTGGCTGGATGATGAATTTTGACCCCAAACTGCCAGCTGTTTGGGGTCATGGTTACTTCTCCCAGTCAGCCTGCTGTGCCTTGTTTTCCCCCAGAGGAAGCTGGGAGGATATCCCCCAGAGAGTCAATGTCTGACCCTGCTGCACAACCCCATGGCTGCAAGACCAACCAGCATGGGGAGAAAGTGGCACATAGGCAGAGGGGGACACGTGGCCTCTCCTCCTCTACCTCTTGCTTCTGCAAGTCACTGTGGAATTTCCTCATACTCCTTTGAATCAGGACAAATCCTAGAGACCAGAACAGGGCCAATTCATAGGTGCCCTTGGTGGTAACCCATATTCCCCCTCAGGGGTAAAGAAATCAGAACATAGCAGTGCCTTGTAAAGCTCTGACTTCCAGGCTTCAGCTTTCCACATCATGAACTTGCTGACTGCCTAGAGTCCTTCCTGCATGCTTTTCAAGCCTCTGCAGGACTGAATTTCTGTGGTCTTAAAGGCCCAAGTGGGTAAAGTACTGAGCACCTGCAGCCAGCCTGCAAAGAGGGAGTTTGGCACGGGGCCACCGGTCATGCCTGTGACTGACAGCAGAGACCGAGGAAGCAAATTTCTGGAGACAAGAGAAAACCCACCTCATGAAGTGAAACTGACAACAAGGGGAGATCCAGATGAGAAACTAGGTGGCACAGCATTTTGTGGAAGTGAAGGTTAGCCAGGGAGCTTGATGTAGGGAATAACATGGGAACTGATGGCCGTTGGACTGCAGCTTCCTCAAAGTGCAATGGCAGCACAACCAGTGGCAATTCCTTTTGGATAATCACAGGTTTCAGTACAGGAGGCAATGCTAGAAGAGGAAATAAGTAATTGTTTGTTTGTTTGAATCAATAACCCATTAATGTCTTAGAGATAATGTCTCTGCAATGTCCAGAACACTCCTGCAAAACAGACACAAGCTCCTCAATAAGCTAAGTCTGTTTCAGAAATATTAAGCCCAGCTTAACATTGTACAAGATGAGGTGGGATCACCATGTCACAAAACCCAAGGAATTTAAAATTGATTAAAAGATCTCTTTTTTTTTTTTAATGTTACAAAAGACACAACTTCTACTTGGAATGCATTGTGACAATTTAGGGCTTCAGATCACTTTAGCCTTTTGTGGAGAGAACAGAAATATGTACAAATATAGTAGAGGATAAAATTCACAGTTTCAGAAAAGAGATGGATCACTACTGTTTTAGGGGAAGAAGCCTATTACTTAAGGCTCCTACACAGAACTGCAGTTATCACAGAGCAATGATATGTCCTAATTGCACATATAAGATTTCTCACCTCTTCACACAGATTAGCCTTGAACAGACACAGGACAGCAAATGAGGTGAATATAACTGTCTGATTTAGGTGAGTCATTCCTGTTTTACAACTGCAGTTTATTTTACAAGGAATATAGTGTTCACATCTCTTATAGTGAGACTTGAGTCCTTTAAAATTGATTTGCACCTCAAGAGGGACTTCAAATCCTCTGTTCCAGTTATTTATAGCAACCATAATAAATCATTTTAATTGACTGAAGTTCTTTATTCCCGCAGGAGAGACTGAAAGTGTGCCTGTGAGTACCCCTGCAACACAGATTTCCCAGGTAAAGATGAGCAAAATGCCCTAATTAACTCAAAGAGTTTAAAGAGTTACTAATAGATGAGCAGTAGTTAAAAAAACTAAATTAAGTGGAAAGAAAAATGTAGGCACTTACAAGGAAGACAGCAACTAAAATGTGCACACTGCATGAATAAATGTCACACATTATCACATCTTGGGCCTCATCTTAGAAGACACTTTGGCAAAATTTCTCTGCCCACAACCAGTTGTGTTTAGACAGGTGATTTGTGAGCTCAGCTAATTAACTAGATAGCATTATTAGCACCAATTACAAAATGTCAATTCACTGCACCAGAGGGAGATTTAATGGCTGAGCTCTGATGAGCTTTTGCCAAACCCAATGAACTGTCCCAGGAGCAAGGGTGTCTTGATTGGCATGGAGTGGGGGATGTCTTCCCCAGCAGGGCACCAAAGCTCCTGGGGGGCTCTGGGTTATCCTGGTAGCCTCACAGCTCCTTGGACCATGAAGTGTTCTTCTTGCCTGATAATCCAGAGCATTTGGGCCATCCAGAGCACTGAGTCTTGCTGCATGTATCTGGCTCCCAAGCCAGGAGCTTGGAAATTCTGTCTTTGAGCACATGTTGGCTCAAGGTGATCAGGACTTCCAGAGCTCTCTGCCCAGTCTTCAAGTTAATGTTCTTGCTGCAAGTAGCCAACCTAGATGCAACAAGATTGTCTGTACCACAGCCCAGGGAGCATCCTTCCTGTAAGCTGCAGTTTTGGTGTTTCCACAGTGATGTTTCCTATGTATTTCCAGTCTGCAGGAAATGCAACAGAGTTTTGAGCCCTTTAAACCTTGGTTCTGTTTCAATATAGAACTGTAGCCTGAAAGAGAAACGTATCCCTGAGCTGGAAACCCTGACTATTTGAGACTTCCCTTGTTACTACTGCAACACTAATACCTGTAACTGCTTGTAAGTGCACCGTGGCACGTGGAGAAGATAGTGCTTTCCATTAACTAGTCAGTGCTTCTCATCTCATCTTCTTTCCCCACCCAGACAGCTGCAAGCAGGGGCTGTGACTGCGTTGCTTAAGGTCCCAGCACAGTGGATCCACCATGCACGGGAAGGTAGCGCACTGCTGGGAGCACTGTGTACATGTGTGGCTGTCCAGAAAAGCTCAGCTGAGATGTGGAGACCCTGAAGAATCCTTTAAATGAAAGTTAACAGCTAGATGTCCCCTTCTGCTTCAGCAACGGCCCTATGGGCACTGCAGTTAACACAAAAAGCTGCACAGATGTGAAACAGGAGCTGATTAAGTGCTTGTAGCCCCCTTTAAGTATCTCCCTCCTTCTGCCCTTACCCTGCTGCTCTGCCTTTATTCCTACTATCCTTGCCTAGGGATATGAATCCTGACGATACTCCTGGGGCTGGGTTCTCTCCCACTGGAAATGAGGACAGGTCTGTTGCTTTCCTGCCATGTGGCCTTGTAAGCTTTCCTAACGTTTGGCTGTAGTAGTATTGCCCTGATACTCAAGGGTTAGTAGCTGCACTGGAAGGTAGTTGTTCTGTGATCATACAGCTCAGAAAAATCCAATCCAGGCTTTGTGGCAAGTACTGGGCTTTGTGCCAGGCGGTGTCCTCAGGCAGCTATTTTTGGTGACAGAATCTTTACTTCTTCAGATCAGCCACATTAGGTGTGCAGAGGGATGGACAGTAGGTAAGCTAGGGGAAGTAACACAGATGGTACTTCTTCATAAGCACAGAAGGCTTGGCTCTTTTCTAGGATATGTTTATAGGAGCAGAATTAGTCCTGTGCAGTATTTCTTCACCATATGCCTGTTTTCTACTGGTTTTGGCAGGCTTTGGCTCAAGGTCCCTGACAGCAGACCCTGCTTCAGTGCAAGGAACTCCCCTCTCCAGGTGGCCTTTGGAAGAGAGTTCATATTCCTTTTAGGATGTGAGAGTCACAAGCTTCTCAGTGTCCCATTAATCAGGGTCACACAAAGAGGAGAGAAGAATCCTTCATTTACCCACAGGCAGCTACCCCCAGAGCACAGCACAGTTATTTGGCCTCACTAGAGATTTTACTTGCATGGCTTTTCCACACAGAGCTGAAAACCATCAGAGCAGCAGGTAAAATGGGAGTCATGGCCCCCAGGAAAGATGTCATCTGCTGCAGTTGCATGGTGCTGGATCCTTCACTGCATTGCTTTGTCAGGCTTGAGGGCTACACTCCAAAGGCAGGTGTGGGCTGAAACGTGTATCTTGTACTAAATTATTTAGATGTCTAAATGCAGCTTGGGTTTGGGTTTTTTTTTAGCAGTTCTTGCACAGGTTCTAAGGACTCCCTGTAACCATGCAGGTTTCTTTATCCTCTAGGCATTAAATAGTTCAACTTCAGTTGTTAAGGTGTGTTCCTCTTCAATGGTATTTATCCCCACGTGAATAGGTGAGCCAGGGCAACACATTTAACTGTTGCCAAATTTCTGCAGTAGTATGTAATATGTCTTTTCTGTACTTCAGAAACACTGAATTGACTTGACTCTCCAGGGGTTGACAAACCTGTGAAGTGTCTCTCTGATGCTGTAGGCATTGTCACTTGGGCAAGACATAAGCATAAGCTGATGCTTCAACTGCTTGTATTTGCTGTAATGGCCCATGGGATTTAAAGGATCTTTTTCTACAGCTGTCATTAGAAATGAGAAACTAAAATCCACAGCTCAAGCACTATACTGAACTTGGCAGGAGTTCTAAGGATTGTTCCTGTGCTACTACAGATAATTTTGGATCAAACTTGCGCCCAATGCCACAAGGCTGTTTGTATTTCCTTTCTATCCTCTGAGCAGTGAGGGCAGCAGAGGAGGGAGTTTGCAGAGTTTCAGCACTTCATGCCCAGCCATACAAGCCCTGGCAGATGTGACCAATGGTGTTGCTGGCTGCTTTCATCCATCAAGCGGCAACAAAGGGAAATGCAAGTGCAAAGTGCATTTCTGTGTCTGAAATAGCCACTGCAAGCTGCATGGGGCCGAGGAAGGATATACAAGGCAGGACAGACCCAGGCTGAGGACTGGAGCACTGGGAAGGATACACAAAGAAACAAAGCTAGCACTGTGCCTGCAAAAGCAGAGACTGGCAAATAGAGTCCCCTGCAATAACAAATGACTCTCTGCTCTTAGATGCAGAGTCCAGCCTCTAGTCCAAATCTTTCCTGTGGCTGACTGAACTCTGCTTTCACAGAGTATTTCAGTGCACATGGACAGAGAAGTGTCTGTAGTGGTTCCTTTTTGCTGACACATCTGAGTTGTTGAGTCTGAAACCTCTAGATCAGCAATGACTCCCACCCCTGTATCCTTTACAAAGGATGTCTAGTTAAGCCCCTCTCTCTGGAAGCATCTGAGGACGATATGGCCAGGCTTGTGGACAAAAAATTTTGGTTTGGGCTTATTGCCCCAAACATAGTTATCTTCAGGGCCAGCTTCTGGACTGCTCCTGTGCTATAGCAGGACTTGAGGCTGTGACATCTCCATCCTGAAGCAGATCTCTCAAATGGATAGGACAGAATAGCATATTTCAGTTGGAAGGGCCAGAGCTGATGAATCACCCCTTTTCACTTGGAGGAAAGCATGAGATGCCCCGCCCTGATGCAGGCTAGTGGGGAGACTCTGCCTTGCCAATATCAATTCAGTGGAACTATGGCAAGCACCTGTGAGCAGGGATAGGCATATTAACATTTAGCACAATTGCAGTACTTTACATTCCTCCCCTTCTCCAGGCATGCATGTTAGGATGTCTGGTGATGCTAAGACCATCTGGCTTACCACCCTAACCTGAGACAGCAGCAGCAGTGTGGTCATCACCTCCCCCAGCAGCCATTGCCCCAAGCAGCCCCTCCAAACATTCAGGCTAAATTCACAGTTCACAGGGTGACAATTCCTGTGACACAGGAGTGTCTTCACCCATCTTTCCTGGCCACAGTGGACACCTTCCTGTGACACTGTGACACTCCTGTGTCACAGGAAGGTGTCCACTGTGGCCAGGAAAGATGGGTGAAGGGATTGAACCAAGGGGTCTGGAGCTCCAGCTGGCTTAGGGAGTCAGGGCTGACTGTGGAGGGAAGATGCGCTCAGCCTCCTGCTCCCTTCTGCCCTGTCCCAGCCCTCACGAGTCCTGCTCCTCCTACCCAGCCAGCCCTGGGAACACGTGTTTCAGCTAGACCAGACTGGGGACTGTGGGGAAAGCACTGGGGTAGGAGTGGGGATGTCAGGCAGATGT
Organism: Zapornia atra; assembly: GCA_013400835.1. Taxonomy (NCBI): domain Eukaryota; kingdom Metazoa; phylum Chordata; class Aves; order Gruiformes; family Rallidae; genus Zapornia; species Zapornia atra. The sequence continues at coordinate 94,055 of VZTU01018048.1, forward strand.
CCTCTGTAAAGACGCTGCCAGTCTTGATCAGAGGAGGATGGTGCATGCCATTGCCCCAAGGTATCGGAAGCCATCTCTGCTCCATTTACAGGACTCAAGCGCCTGAGTTCCCCGGGGTGGCTGTCCTCTTACCATCAGTGCTCCAGTTTTGGACTCAGTTTATAACCAGATGTTAGGCCGAATTTCTGTTGTAAAGGTAAAAACCACTGCTACCGAAGCGCCTTGGGCCGTGACCTCGCCGTGGGCTTTGTGCAGGCAGAATGAGCACCTTGCTCACAGCAGCGGGGCAGAGTTCAGGGTCGCCGGCCCAAGCTGCCCCTGAAGAGGGTGGTCCCCGCTTGGCCCTCTGCAAGCTGCCTGCCTCCCCTCACCGCCCACCTCCACACCTGCCTTGTCCGCTCGCTGTGCCAGCCTGGCTCGCCCCGCTCTGTCTTCTGCTTCACCCAGCTATCAACCGGCTGCCTGCAGCTTAGGTTGTGAGCTCTTCCAGCAGCGCTAGGGCCTCTAGGGACAGAATTCAGGGAGAGGGGGCACACAGTATCACTGTATGCCAGGGGAAAACCTCCCGCTCCCTTCCCCATCACGAGTTAAAGCTGCCTCATTCCCTGGAAAGGGCCCACTGACTAAGGACAGAGTTCCTCCACAGCCCTTGGAGAGCAAGGAGGTGTTAGACGTGTCTGGGGAGAGCACCAGCTCCATGACCATGTGAGAAAGGAGCACTTGCTCAAAAACAGACATGATCTTGATTGCTCAGCTGCTTTGGGGATTGATAATCTGGCTGCTGTTATTGCAAGCCTTCTTGGCATGTTTCAGGCTGTCTGTCCTCTCCTACAAACTGACAGGTTGCAAACTGCCAGGGAGCCTGGAAAAAATCTCTTGAGTCTAAAAAGAGGCACATTGCCTGCCCAAGACAAACACCTCCTACCCTGTACTGAGGCTGCATCAGGGGCCAAACTCCTTCCCATGTCTCCCATGACAGGAGGAGGAGAAAGAGGACAGCACCTTATAGGATGGGTTACACACAGCCTTTATGCCATTCTGAACCTCTAGTTGCAGGCATTAGCCTCTGAGTTGAAGGCGGGTTTCACAGAAGCCATGCAGGAGCTGTCACGAATCCAACATGGCGAGTACGCCCTGGAGGAGAAGGTCAAGAGCTGCCGCTGTGCCATGGAAGAGAAAGTGGCTGAGATGAAGAATTCCCTCAACACATTCAAGGTAAGAGTGTGACCTGCAGGAGGGCTGCATACCTGCCACATTATCTCAGGTGGCATGGGCCAGCATTCCCCTGCCTCCATCAACCCTTTCTGCTTGCAAAGAAAATGAGCTGGCAATTGTTCCAAATGTATCTGGTGCACTTCCTTTGGCTTTGTGTCTCCGCTGACTACTCCAACCCAAATTTAACCCATGCCCTGGCCTCTTTAGCCTTCTCTATGGGCCATGAGGCAGTGCTGTGACCTCTCCTGACCATAAGCAACCCTTGCTCTGGGCTGCACATACCACAGGCATGTGGCCTGTTCACAGGCTGCCACATGGCCTCTGTACCATACCTCCCTGGGTCAGGTCTCCTGCATTTCCTGCAGGAAACAAAGCCACTGGGGAGCAGGGAATTAAAACAAAACCCTAAAGCCTTTTGAAGTTGCATTCCCACACGGCTGGGAGGAAGTGCTGCCTGGTTTGATCCAGCCCAAGAGGATAAAGACAAAGGACTGGAGCTAGAAGGCCTGATGCACACTTTAAACCAGCCAGCATCTTCATGCAGAAACTGGATAAATGCCTGTGAGGAGCCAGGCAGAGGAACTGTTTTATTGTTTTTATGGTAAACTTTCCCCATGGGGTTTTGCTGAGTCAATAATACTTTGTGAAGTTAAAGAGGGCTGCTTTACTGGAAAGTCCATTACTGACCCTGTGACAAGGAGAGATGGATGGCACTGGGCAAAATGAGCCCTGTGGCCCCAGATGAACAAGGGAGACAAGTAGAATTCTAAGGGTACATGGCAGAGGTGTCAAGGCAACCAGAGGCAGGTTTATCCAGGACATTGGCAGGGGCTGGGGTGGAGGCAGTTGGGAAGGGCTACTAAAATCCAGATAACAAGGAATAATGCAACCAATGGGAGGGCTAAAGGCTGTTCTTCCTCTGCCTCATGCCCACTATCCATTGAGCTTCCAGTGAAGCCACCTCCTTGCTTGGTGAAAATCCTTCTTTTATTTATAAAAAAACTTTGAGTCTTTCTCCTCCATCCTGCTGCTCACATTCATAAAACCTGCAAGAACTTCATGCATCAGAGTTCTACATCCAAATAAGGCTTATCTGAAACTACCTGAGGGGAGGACGTGGTGATAGGGAGCTTATGGAGGGCCTTCATTTCCTTAGGAAACCAGGCTAAAAAGGCCTCTCGAAGGCCAGACTGGCAAAAGCTTATACATGTGAGTGATCACACTGGGATCTGAACCAAGTGCAACATGTGAATACACATGCTGGAGAGCTACAGAGGGAAATGTGCTTCCTTAGGCCCACTTCCAAGCGCCATTAAAGGCAGGCGTTGTCCTAGTCAACTGGTGGTGGAAGAAGCCTTCTGTCTCCATGTCTCACCAGTGCCTTAAACATAGAATCATAGAATGGTCTGGGTTGGAAGGGACCCCAAGGATCATAGAGCTCCAACCCCCCTGCCACAGGCAGGGACACCAACCTCCAGGCCTGGATCTACACAAGGTTGCCCAGGGCCCCATCCAACCTGGCCTGAACACTTCCAGGGAGGGGGCATCCATTACTTCTCTGGGCAGCCTGTTCCAGCACCTCACCACTGTTTCTGTAAAAAACTTCCCCCTAATGAAATGTTTCATTACGCTGGCTTGGGGTGAGTGGCCTGTTGTTGAATTAAAGATTGCCATGTTGTCCATAGCATGTATTACACACACACCGGAGAGCCAGTCTCCAGAGCACCCAGAAGCAGCTCTAGCACACAGCAGTCAGAATTCAGAACTGTGCTGTGTAAGCCTAATGGGCACCCTGGGAACGCTGTGCTTTTGCCTGTTTCTCAGGAGGAGCTCAGTGATGCAAAGTCAATGATTGAAGAGATCAGTGCCAAGCAGGAGGAGATGCAACAGAAAATTGAGCAGCTGCAGCAAGAGAAACGTCGGGAATCACGGAAAGTTAAAGCTAAGTAAGCGCCCAAACTGCAGGGCTCTGGAAGTACTAAATAGCAGTGGTGTCTGTTTTGTTCATTTCTTTATAGCTGAAGTACTTAATCTTTTCCTGTCTGGACATGCATATGAACCCTGATTATTAGTGGAAGCTCTAGCCTTCAGTTCACCCCAGGTTTTTAGACACATACCCCTACAGAGCAAACACAACAGAAAACCCCCAACACCTCACTGGGATTCCAACAGCAAAACAGCCCCAGCAGCTCTCAGGGAAACAAGGACCTGGTGGAAACGCACAGGCCTGCAAGAGTCATGTCAACAGTCAGGAGCCTTCGTTATTACAAGCTATTGCTAAGCCACCCCCATCCAGAAAACAACAACACTGCAGTTTCCCCTTCTGAGCATGTAGGACTCAGGGGGTCCTGATGGTGCTTTCCCATCACCAGCCTTTCCTTTAAGCAGGGTCATGCAGGACTGTGATTGCACACTGCTGGGCCACAGTGTTGCTGTGATGAAACGGACAGATGGACAGCTCATCCACTTTGGCTCTGATTAACCTTACAGGTGTACAGCTGCCTGGATGCAAACACTTCACAAATCTAGGCTAGCCCCCTAGCTAATTAAGCCATTTAATTAGATGAAATATGCTCTGCAAAAGAACAGACCTGAAATAACCTTCTCCTATAGCCAGCAGAAGGTGCTTCCAGAACGTTGTTCATGAACTGCATTAGAGCCAACTCTTTTCCTAGTCTCTGCTGGAGTTATCCTACTTCTGACACTGTGTTTGTACTTCCATTGATGTCTGCAACAACTGCAGTGTAGGAGCTTCACCTCTAGTGTTCATACTTTCCAACTGTCTCGTTCTCTGTATTTGTACAGAAGAGCACAGAAGGATGATCACGGATCACAGACAGTGCCTACACCTCTCCAGGGCAGCCCGTTTCGATCCATTAACCTCCCAGAACCTGTGCTGATCAATGAAGATTTTACAAGTCTTTTACACAACGTGACTTATGAGAAAGGTAGGAAATAGAGTAGGCAAATGCAGTGCCTTCCCCAGAAAAAAATATCAGAAAAAGAAAAGGACACCGAGTTTTCCTCAGGCGCCAGCAGCTCAAAAAATGGGGTGCTCCCATCAGCAGCACTGCTCCTGGGTCTGTGCATGCACCTCAAGAAAGCAACCCAGGAGAGCAACCTTGGTGCCTGCCTGGATTCAGGAGATATGTCTCTGTGAACACTGTTCCAAAAGCTGTTGCTTGTCTCTTCCAAGGAAAGATAAGCAGGCTAGATCTTGCAACGCTAGAGGCACAGACACAGAGCCAAGTAGGACCCCCAGATAAAACTACTACAACCTGTGGAGCAGGGCACAGGGGTTGGGCTGTGAGATGACCTGGAGTCATTAAGGGGCTATACCACTGGTTGATTTGGCAAGGGGACATGGGACTTGTACATATACACATTAGGTTACTGGTGTCACTGGTCCTTGTGTATACACAATGTTAGGAGAATCACTGCTCCCTGTTAGCTATGGAAGTTGCTAGTCTGTGGCATTAGGGTTATAACTCAACCAGGAAAACACTGTAAACTGAGAAACACTTTTGAAGGCTGGAATCAAAGAAAAGGTGAAGGGGCAGAGGGTTTTTTTTTCTATAATCAACTTTGGAAGCCTAAACTAGTGTATCACTCTCCTGCTGTTCAGATAGGACGACACTAAAATGTATAAAATGCCAACAAAAGCAGAGATTACATGAAAACCATGAGTTGTTTTCCACTCTGTTCTACTCAGAATCCAGCGAGTCATGGCCCCCTTCTGCCCTACTCTGAGGTGGTATGCTAGCCCTCTCCCTCACATCCCTCTTGCACATTTACCTCTCACCCACTTCTCTCACTGCCCCTTCCTTTCCAGTCATATCACCCCTCTATTCTTCAATAAGCACACTTCCACTCAAATTGGCAGCTGTGTTTCTGTATCAGCCTCCATCCTCTTGTTCTCATGGCCGAGTGCCTTCTGCCCAGCACGCACCTGCTAAGCAAGGACAAGCCAAGAATGCTCACATTGCTCTGCAGTCATGCAGTACCAAGCACAACAGGGACATCCACATTAGTCTGCTTACAGGTGCTACTGAAACAAAGTTCACAGCAAGAGCCACAACAGTAAAGATTCTCCTTAGGGGAGGATCTAGCAGGGGTGTTTTCATAGCAAAAATGGGAAAAACCTAAGGATTTAACTATACTGACTGCATTTGGAAGAAGGAAGCCTGCTCTTCTTCAGCTGTTTTCTCTTGTAAAGTTTCCCTTTGTTTTTCAACAGTGTCTGACACCAGGATCATGCCAATGGGAGAAGGAAGCGTGAAAGTCATAACAGGTCCAGGTAGGAAAATACCAAACTGACAAAGACCACCAGTGATTTACTCAGAGTGCTTGCTTTACTGCACTGAAGAAATGCTTTCAGGGGACACATTTCACAGAGATGTTGTTCACTTTGACATGTACCTTCATTTTCCTACCTGCAGTTGAGACATGAGGGCAAACCCTGAAAACAAACACACCTGAAAGACAATGCAAAGGTTGGATATTTGGCAGGGAAAGCCTTTTGTTGATGCTTACACAGTTTCTAAGTGCCTTTGCAGAAAGGAAGAAGGCTTACTGATAATGGCAGAGAATGATGACTGCCACTTTGCCACTTAGGAAGAGATGGTCCTTGCAGTAGAACTGGTGAGCTACTTATTTGCCCACTAGCTCCCAGATTCCTTGCAGGCATGTCTGAACCATAACAGAGGAGTTTTTCTGGCAAAAATAAAAATTGTTCAGAAGAGAAAGGTATAGTAAGGGGACATTAAGGATCTTGGCCAGCAAAGGGACACATGAGAACAACCATTAGATGTCTGCACTGTTCACTAAAAGCACATACTATTCTTGAGGGCTCTTTTGCTCGAATCCACTTAGGGGTGGGGAAGAATGAAAGCTAGGGAAAATGGTTTATTGCAACCCAAATTCTAAGTATTTGCATTCATGCAGTTCCAGCCCAATGGCTCTAATACACCTGCAGCCTCCCCTGCCTTCTCTGCCATTTAATAGCCTTGGACCATCAGTCCTGCTGCTGCTGCAAAATCACAGCACACTAACAAAAATTTTAAGAGCCATGACAGTTTACATCCACTGAGAATGGCATTGAAACCCAAATTATGAGACTTTTTCTACAATACCTACCAGTAAGTGTCATACTACCAAGTCTGGAAGTTCCCCAACACTCTGAAGTGCAACCACATTTTGGAATATGTTTTCTTTTCTAATGTGTCTAATTTCAGACCTTACTTGGCCTGAAAATAAATGCTGGAGGAGTGTGAACATTGTTTTGCCAAAGTGCTTGCCAACTGCACTTCTGTTTGTAAATTAACACTACAAATCACACCCCCTGTGAAGCAGAGACAATGCTTCAAACTCTCCTTTCAGCCCTTCAAATGCAGGTTAGCTGCTTGCTGTAGCATAAGCTGTCAAGTGATATGCCAAGGTCCATACAGCTGTTTGCCATTGCAGGAGCAGCCATAGAGACAGATGACAGCCTTAAGCCTTCCCTGACAACAGACGGGCAGTCAAAAGTGCATCTGCCATCAACAGTATGGAAGCAGCCCAAGGACACCAAGGACTGGAGCGATGAGTACATTTCCAAAGAGCAACCAGAGAGGGGGAAAGACATGGGCCAAAGCAGATACAGCTCAGCAGACATTTTGTGTGAACCTTCTTTGGCTGGTAAGGACAGAGTGGAACCTCTGGCTAGAGAGGCTCAAAGCTGTATTCACATCTGGTGTGAGCCGGTCAGTTATCAGCTTCTACAGAGGCACAGGGAAACCAGGTTCTCCTGCTGGGGGTATGTCTCAGGGCCTCAGTTTCTGAGACTTCTGGCTCCTATATTTGCAGGGCTGTACCACTGATTGATAGAATTTCTTTGTACCCAGGACACCCCCATTCTCCTTTCTAAGACCTGGCAGGTTCAGTGCACTAATGGGATTGTGACAGTCTAGTTGCTTAAGCAGGTGAAAAACACAACTTCTCTTTTGGCAGGAAACTGGATGTGAATAGCTGGTATGAGTTGGTTTTCCTTTGCTGTTTTATTCTTAGAAAAAAAAAAAAGGTATTCATTTTTGCTTTGGAGCTTTCTTAACAAACCAGCTCCAGCCATGCCTGGGACATGCTGTAGCATCAGGTTAGAATTTTATGTTTTGGAGAAAGTAGACACACAAAGACAAGACACTGGTGTTGCTTTCCAACAACTTCCCTTTTCATGAGTCAATGTCAGATTACCAGTCTAACATGAGACTGTCCTTGAGGTCAGCATTGCCTTATTTTTAAATTTAACCATTACCTTCTGGAAGCCAAAAGGCAGAACATTGCTTTGGAGCTGCTGGAGTCAGAAAGGAAGTATGTCATCAACCTTTCCCTAATCCTGAAGATCAAGGCCACGTTGCAAGGGCCAGATGTGAAAAGGAGCACCAAAGAGAGAAGGTATTTGATTTAGTGTGCTTTTGGGGTGTTTTCTTCAGTCAATATTCTTTCTGCATCAACCTCTTTCCCACTCTTTCATCCACACAGAGATCTTGGAACACTTAGAGCTTATTTCTAGTTGAAAACTGAAAGCACTGGGAGGGGTTTTTTGCAGCAATTGAAGAAGTCCCTGTCTGTCCTTGCATCTTGTCCACCCTGCATCCCACACGGTTTCACTACTATTTCATTTCAGTCATCTTCTGTGTCCCATCAGTCTCCTCCTTTCTCATGCCCCCTTCTCCAGTGGGAACAAAGCTTTGTGCATTCACTTTCAGCTTCTCCCAGCTCCCAGCTCCAGCTCTAGAAGCTGCAGCAGGCACAACACCCCTGGCCAGTGGCTGCCATGCATCAGATATTGATATAACAGGCATACACACACATTTAGACACAGACACAAGACCAATGGGACTGATCCAGCTTAGCAGTTAAATCCAGCTCTTGGCAAAGACCTTCCTTGCTTACCAGAATGGGATATAGCTCCCACAGCTCTCCCGATTTACTCAGCTTTGGCCTAGGAGTTCCTAGCCCCTAAGCATATCTGGGGAGCCCAGTTCTTGCTAGCTCACTCTTTTTTAGCTCTTTCCACCATTCCTAGGAGTTCTACATGCCAGGAGTCATTTGACAGAAGTTCACTGTGGGACATGTGGTAACATGGGTTGATGGGGACTCATTTAAGCAGTTATATGACACACAGAGTTCAAACTGAAGCAAGATAGTGAGTTTTTATTTTCACTCTTTTTCCCTGGGACCTTTCTATCTGGCAAAATATTTTGATATTTGACATTCTGGTTCTGTATGAAATCAGCATGAAATGACAGAAAGGCAGAAGCACATTTTGACCAGCTCTGCATCAAAGGCTTACCTTGTCAAAGGGCCTGACATATGAGACAACATACAAAGTTGGGGATATCTTCTCCAAGCTCTATGGGATGGCTCAGAACCATGGTCCTGCTCCATTAGCTACAGCAGCATTGTCTTTTTACTTCTACACAATGCACTGGAGAGTCAGCCAAAGAGACCATCAAAACACTGTAATAACAAGCCTACTGGGAAGGGTACCTGCACATACACAGCAGCCAAAACAGGGCTTTCTGGTGCAGCCAGAACTCCAATAAAAGTTTTTTACTAATACCCATGTTTAAAGCAAGCCTGTTCTGACCACCCATGAACACACACTTCATGTACATGCTTAGGGCTGAGCTTCTGCTCTGGGTAACCAGTTTGACACTGTCTCCCTTCAGTTTCTTCCCCAACTCTTTGAGGTACCTGGTTCAGCAGCACGTCGATTTACTTCACGCTCTACAGGAGCGAGTCCTGAGCTGGCCACGACAAGGGATCCTAGGAGACATCTTCCTGAAGTTAACAAATGATGAGGTATGTTACAAACCTTTCTGGACTCTTCTGCTGTGATTCACAGTGATACATTGATGGCCCACAGGCAGGCCCAGACGCCTTGCAGCAGAGGGGCTGTGCTGTGAAGCGGTGGGTAGGGTAAGGCCTTTCAGCCAGCCTCCTTTGACCAGAGTCATGGTGCAGGGTAGCCCTGTTGCAGCACTCGATGGTCAGGGAGCGCACGTGCCAGACACACTTGGAGGCACACATCTGTAATAAATGCAAGAGACTTAGATTGGACTTGGTTGCAGGAACCACACATGAGCCTTGACAACTTGGAAGTCTGTATTCTCAGTGAGGGTATGGAAAGAGTACGTTTCTTATGCTCCCTTTTCTCAACACACTTTGCTCAGGGTTATGACAAGTGGATGGGCAGGCCCCTTATACTAAATGGTTTGCAGCACCAAGTAAACTGCATCTCCTTCTCTGGGTGAAGGTCTGCCCAGATCCTGGTGAGCAGTGGGACCTCTCCTGGAAGGATGTGTAAAAACTCATCTGATGCTTTATAAATTTAGAGAGTTTTACACTCAACAGTTAAACACATTTTACTAAACATCCTTTCTTGAGAAGTCCCAAGCTCTGAAAGTTTTACATACTTAGGAGCTCTCCTGCACTGATGAGCTCCCAGGAGTGATGGTGGGGAACAAGCAGGTTCTCATTCTGGCTGGCTCTGTAACCAAAAATGTCTCTTAAGTTTCTTTTTTCTTTTTTTTTTTTTCTTTTTAAAGAATAACTTTCTGGATTACTATGTTGCTTACCTGAGGGACCTGCCAGAATGCATCTCCCTGATCCATGTGGTGATCCTGAAGGAGGTAAACTTCCTGCTTGCTTCACAGATGTGTAAAGGCAATATGCAAGCCCGGATCTCTTCCTGTTAGGCCTGCTCATGATAGGAGGAGCTCCTCTGCCAATCCACTTGTTTTATTACCAAACATCAGTTTCCTGACCGCTGCCATGGCTGACACGCACCTACAAAAGGCAGTTTTACCAGGTTCATCACTGTGTGTAACCAAAGCTCTATTTCTGCTGTGACATGACATAAAGTCTCAGCTCAGACCTCCCAGAAAGCTTGCCTATGCATGTGCTATCCAGACATGCCCCAGGCAAATGGCATCTCCTGAAAAATGGAGGACTCATGCAAACAGGGAGACCAGTGAAACTGTAAGTGCTTTAGAGAGAAAAGTGTCTACTGTTCAGCTTCAGGTGTTTGGTCTCACACCCTTGATTCTTGGATTAAATTAGGAAAGTTAAAGATAGTTTTAAAGTGCTATAACTAAACCACACCAGCTTGCTTCTAAGACATCTTAATTTAGAAGTCAGTCTCATTTAATTGAATTCAGTTGGGCCTAAGAACTTAATTCTGAACCACAGTATCTACCTGGGGTTTTGATGAAACTAACTAGTGCACTTTAAACATACAACCTTACTTATGGCTGAGTGTCTCTTGTAGATAATCCCCAACCTAAGGAATTTCATCCTTAGGACTAGTATTGCTGATGGAAGGAGTTGGAAATACTCCTTCCAGAAGCAGGATACAGACTGGTATATTGTCACACACGGCTGCTGCTTGACTGGCATGGTCCTGTGAACTGTTACAGCTACTCAGAGCGTAACTACTCATTAAAACCCATGACCATTTGGAAGCAGACGTGTTTTATGGGTGGGAGAGACTCTGAAGTTGCTTTCTTTATTTCAGGTAGAAGAAGAAATCAAGTCTGATCTCTACATTCTGTTCTTCCACATAGTCCAGCGAATCCCTGAATACCTTATTCATCTACAGGTAGGGCCCCAGGATGGAAACTGTCTCATTGAACTCTTAGCACCACGTGACTTAACTCAGAGCTGCTATTCTGGCCTGTACAAGAACATGACTTCTGGCTAACACAGTGGGCTCTCTGAAAAAAAACCCCTTTGAAAGGGAAAGCCAGCTGAGGATGGCCTAATTTGCATCATTTTTACCTGAAGCTTGCTTCTGTTTGCCAGTTTGTCCATTTGGCCTGACAGAAGCTTTTGTTCCCTGGGAAGCAAAAAGCTCTGCTCCCTGTTGCTCTAGAATAGGAGTCCAGAGATGGGGCACATCTACTGTGAGCTCTTGACCTAACTCCTGTAACAACAGCTGGCTGTGTTGCTGAGTGGTCCACATGCCTGTTAGCTGAGATTTCTGAGAGTTAGGGGTTTTTAGGGCCCAACAACCTTTCCTACACAGAGCTTTCTGATAAACAGGAGGGTTATCTGAATTGTACCAAAACATTTCAGCCTAGGCAAATGAGACAGAAAGCAAGCCCCATAAAAAGGAGAGATCAGTTTATATATCCAGTGCTAATATCAACCAGTGCATCACCCACACATCTCATGATGATGTTTACAGTGGTTACTGGTGTATTTACACTGGAGTAATAGGAGGCAGATCTTGTCCAAGTCCCTCAGAAACGGGCGATGCCTGGATGAGCTCCCACAGGGCAGTGCCATGAGCACTCCAGAGCTCTAACCCATGGTCCCAATAGCACTTTTCCACTGGAAAGGGTTAAGACACCATCCAAACAGCCTGCTCTCCTCTGTGCCCCAGAATGTCCTGAAGTTCACGGAGCAAGAGCATCCTGACTACTACCTGCTGCTGGTGTGTGTGCAGCGCCTCCGGGTTTTCATCTCACACTATAGCCTCCTCTTCCAATGCAATGAAGATCTGCTTATACAGAAGAGGAAAAAGCTGAAGAAGTAAGCATGTCATCATCTCATTCTCCCTATCACCAGGGAAAGGGAGGTGTGGGGAAAGCCTGGAAACAGGGGGTTTAGGTCCAGGCAAGATCAACAGGCACAATGCTCTGTTGAAATAAAACCAAATCCCTTTGCATATGAATGCTGGAGAAGGCCCACTACCAGCATTTGTGCTCCAAACTGAGGTCAGATTTCAGATGGGCCCTTCTGTCTAACTCTGAGAGCGAAAGGAAAATCAGTTTAATCCTTCTAAACATAGCAGCCACCTGTTTCACAAGAACATTTGATTCCTTAAGCTGATTGCAAAGTCACTCTCTAGTGAGAGAATACATGGGGATGTAGCTGCTTTCACAGCTGGGGGCCCTGGTGAATGTCAAGACTGTTGCCTGAAGCCCTCATAAGATTGAGAAAGAATAGTGTTATTTTACTGGGGAAATGGGGTGGGAGAAAAAAAAAGCTTCCCATAACTTGTTTGAAACAAACTGTGATAGAAATGACCCTGAGAATGCAGTAGATTCTCAGGTTGTGGGTTAGAAGAGTTCTTTAAAATCAAGACTTTTTTACTCGAATCAAAATCTGTTTGCCTTTGCTCCTCATGATGATTCACTGGGGAAGTAGGGCAAGATCAAACTTCAAGGGAAGCTTCTAAATATGGAGGGTGGTAAGGGGTTGGAGTGGACTGCTGGGGAGGGACTGCTACCAGGAGAGGCATTAAGAACAGAAGAACAGGACAGAAACAGGACGGCCTGCTGACTGGGACAGAGGAGGTAGAACAGGTCCTTCCTTGGGGTGGGAAGAGGTGAATGGGAATATTAAGGTCCCTCCCAGCCCTGTTTTCTGTGATTCTACATGATCGTGCTCATTCCCTGCCTTATTTCTTAGCACGACGATGGATTTCTCCTCCCTCAGGTCATCCCTCGTGAAGCTGTACAAAGGTCTCACCTCCCAGTGTACAAGCCAAGAGGTTTCTCCGACACCCAGTGCGACATCCATCCGTGACAGCGGGATCCACTCTGAAGAGACAATACAGTCATTCCCACCAGCACCTTCCTCTGGCACGACAACCCCGTAAGCCTATTGTCCTAGTAGAAGCTTTCAAAGTAGCCTGAAAACTCTCTTCTCACTCATACTGTGCCAGTGACACTAGGCAGTTACGGATTGTCCTTTCCAAGACTACTCCCTGTGTATGCATAGAGAGATGAAGGGATGCCTCCCTCCACTAGCAGGGAACGTTTCAGAGCTCTAACCAGGGCGGTCAGTGCTCTTGCTAGCAGTCTTAACAGGCATCAGGGAGGACATGTCTTTGTGTAGGCCCAGCAGCGGTGTGAATAGTAACTCTCCACATTATTCACTATCAACTTTACAACATGACCAAGGTCTCAGACTAGCAAAAAAAGCACTTTTCCACACAGCACATCATTGAACGATGTGACTCACGACCACAAGTTTCAAGTACAAATGTGTTCAAAAGTCACAAGAGTAATTCAAGGCAGACAGGGCTGCTGGTAGCACCTGGCAGTGTTGGGCCATTTCTAGCCTACTGATAGGTGCCAACTGAGATGAGGATCAAAGCAAACTATACTTGCTTTTTTTCTTATGTCAGTAATTTGTGGCTGTTGTGCTTCCTTTCATTGTTTGACAATAACAAGGACAGTTTGACTTCACCATTGTGAGTGTGTGCCCCCCCAAGCAGTAGTGTTACAAGATCAATCCTTACCTAAGAGAGGAACCTTGTCCACCTGCAAAGACAATCAGATCACAAAAAGATAAGATTCAGCCCCTACATTACAGAAAGAGAGGAAAGTAAAAATCCAAAATGGAGATGAACAGGAGAGATGGATCAGTTGGCTTCTCATCTCAGTTTCTATTAATTTCATGGTGTAATAGAATAAAAAGAGTCAGCTAAAGTTACTGAATAAGCAGTTATACCCCTACAAGGTTGCTCCTGCTACCCCAGCCAGTCAATTTCTATTAGTGGCAACTCTGTTACTGTTCTTCAAGACATGAAAATACCTTGTGGCCTTAAAAGCAAAAGAATAGGGAAGCAAGGGGGGCAGGGGGCTTGTCATGCCATTTCTTGGTCATCCTTTAGTATTCCACTTCCTTCTGTTCTTTTGTTTTGTTTCTTATTTTTAAGGCATTTGATGCCCCAGATGAAGAAACCCCAGCCAACCGTAATGGAGAACATCCAGGCTGTAAAGCCCCCTGACTGGGAAATGGAAAGTAGAAAACATGAGAGGCCAGAGAACATCCTTGCATCCTCTCAGCTCACAGAGCAGGAACTCAAGGCTCTGACAGCCCCCTTACAATCCATCCCCGAAATGGAGTATGAAGCACCCCCGGCTGATGCGGTGGGGAACACCGAGAGAGCCATCAGGACCTCTGTGGAGCTGCTGCAGGATGCGAGGAACTTTGCGCCAAGCTATGAAGAATTCGACTACCCTGGGGAGGTTTTCACCCTGCCAGGCCCCTATGAAGATGATGCCTTCCAAAACCTTGCTCTCTTTGAGAATTGCTCCCCAGCCTCATCTGAGTCCAGCTTAGACATTTGCTTCCTTAGGCCGGTTAACTTCACGTCAGAACCAGAGAGGACAGATCATGCCTTACAGCCATTGCCTAAGAGCTGCACTCCTGTGAGCAGCAGTACCTATAAGCGTGAGATGTTCCACAGCAAAGGCAAGCAGCTGAGCAGGTCTCTGAAGGAGCTGCCCAGGAGCGCTGAGGGCATGAGCACCAGACTCTACAGCACACGGAGCAGCAGCGGCAGCCGGCTGCAGCAGAAGCAGGAGAGGAATGTCCAGCCTCACATGATCTCAGCTTCATCTCGAAGCTCCCAAAGGAGTTACTTCCCCCCGCAGAGAGGAGCGGGTGAAAAACAGAGTTTTTTGGAAGTAAGGAGGCTTAAATAGGAGGACAAAAAACCCCCAAATAGGCACGTGGTGGTGCAGAAGCAGCAGCAGGAGAAAGAGCTGAGATACAGTTAGGGCAGAGCATGCCAAAATAGCTTCCAAGTCCATATATTCAAAGTCCTCATCTGCATGTAGACGCCCAAGGGAGGGACAATACAGTTCCTTTTCACACACATCTTCCCCAGGGACGAACATGGGCTTGAGGCACACAGCTGGCTGAGTGACAGCTACAACACTCTTGAGACAGGCTAGCCTCTCGTGTGTCTCTAGCTGTTGCTGAGCTTCCCTCACAAGCAAATGCTGTATCTGGTGAGGGTCACCAAGCATGCACGAAGCTGTTTGAAATGACAGCGTGGCACCCAGTTAAAAAGGTGCCTTTCTACCCCCTGTGAGGAGTGCTGGGTTAAAAAAAACAATGGATTTAGATCCTCGGCGGGTGTAGAGCAGCGACACAGTCAAACTCAACCCATTTACACAAGCAAGGATCTGGTCCATGGGTTTTGTTTCACTCGTGTTTGTTGCATGGATCACAGACCCATGCTGGAGTCTGTGTGAAAACAAACATTGCCCAGCCTCAGGCAATGGCAGGTGGCCCCCAGCCTTCAGGGACACCAGGCCTGCAGGAGCAATGTTTCTGTTATGCAGTGCCTGTTCAGAGTCAGCTTTGAGCTGTCAGAGTCAGAGGGAAGGTCACTCTTCACACTTCGTAGGGGAAGAGGCTCAGGATGCTGTGAGGTGCTTAACTAGTTTCTCTCAGTGCTGCCTGGAGAAACACTCTCCTGTTAAAATGAAGCAAGATGCAGATGATGATGGCAGGAAGGTTCCCATGGCCTCACTGAACAGCAGCAAAGAAACCTTGAAAGAAAAGAGAGAGAAAAGCCTAGCGAGTAGAGGTGGTGGTAGACAGTTGAGCAGAGGAGGTGACACAGCCTTCCCAGAAATAGGGTCCAGAGAGGTCTTTGGCACTCACCTGCACAGATCTATGGACCATGGCATGGTGCAGATGTGGAGCTAGTCCAGAACTGTAGGAGACATTCTCCCCTACAGAGCAAAGGAGAGCATCATGACAGTGGTGGGTAATATTGGAGAAAAGGTCTTGTCCAGAGCCTTGCTGAGAGGAACACGATACTATCCTGAATGCAGTAGAGATCTTTTAGTGGCACATTTACAGCGAGGTGCATGTGTGCTGCTGAAGCCTTCTGCCCCCCAGATACAAAACCAGGCAACAGCAGAGACAACAGAAGAGTATTTCACACCCTATCAGCTCAAGAAGCCTGAAGCCTCCCTGCCCTAGGGTAAACAGAGCTCATGAGCAAGGAGAGGGTGGGAAGTTCCTTCAACTCCCTATGCTGGCTTGCTCCCTTGTTGGCGAAATGGGCTAGTAAACTCCCCCTAAACAAAACCAGGAGGGTTCTAGTTCCTTCTAACAATGCTCATCCCTCCACTCCTCTGCCACTGCCTCAAAGCCCGCAACAAGATCTCTGCAGAGGTACCAGTGCTGCAGAGGCCCAACTGACCTGTTGTTTCCCAGCCTTGTGAAACCTCCTCAGCCACCAGGTTCCTCCTAGCACAGCGAAAGGCAGAGAGAGAGAGAGAGACAGAGAAGGGGACAAGGATGTGAGGTTGCAAATGCTGGTTAAATTGTCTTTTCCCTTTTAGGAGCTCCATGCAGAAGACAACACCAGGTTCTGCCAGAAGGATGACAATGAGCAAACATCCTTCAGCGACCACAACCCGCGGCACGAGCCCAAGGGGGGCTTCCGGAGCTCCTTCCGCAAGCTCTTCAAAAAGAAATAAGCAGCCCCCAAAAAAGGCAGGCCACAGCCTAAGCGTGACAGTGCCTCCCCAGGTCCCCAAGGGTGGAGACAGACAGCGAGGCTCCGAGATCCCCCCTGACTAACACAGTAGGTGGAGGGGTGGGGGAGAGGAGACTGTCTCACTGCCTTACAAATTCATCCTGCTCTTTCTAGCACAGGGCAGGGCCAGGCTATGGGTTCAAGCGGAGCTTAGCCAGCAGCTCCAGTAAGCGCAGGAACTTGCTAGATTTCACCCCTGCCTGACTTAACTTTCCTTGAAGTTTGGAAAGCTTTGGCTGAATCACACTATCTTCTCCTCCCTCTCATCCCCCAACACTGCTTGATTTGCCATACAACTTTGCCCTTCCAAAATCAAGCTAGGGTTAATTTGGGCTCATCCACAGCAGAGGGGTTACCTTTGAAGCCTTTGCATCCTGGCCAGAAGTCCAAAATACCCTTCTTTCCTCCAACTTTCTAAAGAAAAACCACTGTGAAAGATGTCTTCTAGGAGACCAGCTTGCATTACCCTCCTGATTTGAGGTCTAATAAGCATCAGCTGAAGCACCTGGGCTTTGTACTGCTTAATCAGCAGCATCCTTTCTTTTGGACTTCCACCACTCCCCAAACTCCTCTTCCAACATTTATGCAGCGTGCTTTTTTGAATTGCCTCCTGCTGTATGAATCCCTGCTCCTACTGTTGGAATTTCCTGTGTCTCCAGGTGGGTGATGCAGGCTGAGCCCAGGGCCTGGCACAAGAGAATCCTCCACCTTATCCCCACTGTGGATCAACACAGACTGAAGCGGTCAACCACTGCCCTGGCTCCTGGTCTGCACCTGAAATACTCTTTGCTAACTGTCTTCGGCCTGACATCGCCTCAAAAGCCTCTTCATGTGTAGCACCCTGCTTTGGAGCAGTTCTAGCTAAAATTGGGCACTAGGGCAAGAAAGTCGATGGTGCCCCACATTGAAAAGTCACAAGCCCTCCTTCTTGTGCAAGGATACTCTTCCTCCCACAACAAGGCCACACATACGCCACCTTTCTCACATCTCAGCACAACAAACCCTCAGTAATGCTATTCTCTGCAAAATACTACAGCTTTGGTTAAAAAGAAAGTATGGTGAGAAACAGCCCTCTGGTGCAATATCCACGTCACACTCCAGCAGCAAAAGTACCCTTGGTACACGGCTGTGGCGTTAGCTGAAGCTGGGGCACGCTGGGGGCAATTTCAAGAGGAAACGTGGTTTTATCACCTTATTTTAGCAGGGTTGGAACGCTGCCTGTCATAAAGATTGGCTTCACCTGAAGAGGTTGTCAACTGCCTCTGTGGGGCCAACAGCAACATCTTGGGGGAAAATATGCATGGTTGAGAGATCAGAGGCTTGGGCCTCCAACACCAGCACAAGGGTGACTGAATCTGGGCCCAAGAGAAGAGCATCCATCATGCTGCATGGCTCTCCTAGCAATGGCAATGATACAGGGAGGGCCCAGAGCACATGTCCTTTGCAGTGGCTAACATCGACTGTAAATGCAGGGCCTACAGCTCTCCCATGGTGTCAACTGACCTGCTTTTCCTCCTCTTGTGGAGGCAAAGAGGGGTGTATGTTAAGGGTGATTCACCTAAGACAGACAAAATCCATCCTTTAGCTCAATCAAAGCTTTCCCAACATTTCAAGAAACTGAACAGAACCCCAGAGATTGAAATGTTTTAGCTGGTGCCTGCCTCAGATTTTACTGAGCCCAAAATGGCTGCCAAAGATCTGCTTCTCCTTAAAAAGAGGAAAAAAGTCTAATTCTCCCCTCCCAGTTTTTGGAAACTATTCTGGGAAGACTTTTCTTTTAATTAAGGTTTTTAATGATGAAACACCCTTCCATCTCTTTCCTGCCTTCAAATCCTCATTAAATTACAAATTCCCTGGCCCTTCCCCGTCAGGGCCATTCCACTCCATCACAAAGATACTTCCTAGGACTTTGTCCTGGTCAGGACAGAAACATGTAAGAGCAGGCAGATGCTTGTAACTAAAGCATCAGCAAGGCCTGTCTGCTCTGCAAAGGAATCATCTACAGACAGATGTATTTGTCCATGGAATCAGAGTTGTATGTACCAGTATGGACAAGTTTCTACTGTAATGCACTGATGCTGTCAAGGGCTCTGATGCTTTTGTATTTGGTCTCAGCTGTAATGACACTTCTGTCCTTCATAGAACAAACTTGCTCCTCACACTTGCCAGGCAGATGCCAGGACAGATACAGGACAAAGGGAAAAACCTACCTGCTAACACCTCCTGGGTGAATAAATCCTTCCAAAGCGGCAGACCCTTGCTTGTAAAATGCACATGGATTTTAGCCTTTGTTTTAGTGATTTAAGGCATGGTCAGAATTGATGGGTATTTTTGATCCTGTATGAGTTCTTACTTCCAGGCCTACACTAATCATTTGAGATATCCTTGTACCTGCTCAGAATCTGCAAATGTAAATAAAACCAGTGAATGATGCTCAGAACCACAGAGAAACACACAACCTGTTGCAGGATCCGATCCAACTTCACCTTTAGTGTACGTGTGTGCTCGGGATTGTTTTTCTTCCTATGCCAAATAAACGTTGCTTTTAAATAATGCTCGTCTCCTTTGCACTGAGTCAGCAGTAAGATTGCATCTCTTAAAAGAAGAAACATGTTTCTCAGGTCCTTTTCTGAAGCAACATTACTTTAAAAAAAATCCTGCTCCCTTGCACACAGAGTCATGTGAGAAGACTATTTCCATACACCTGGTTCCATGACTCTTACCTAGAACTCAGCTGACTCATTCTCTAGGCTTCTGCTCAAGATCCTGTTGTTGGTGCAGCTCACTGATGTATCTTCAGCTCCTTCCTCCCTCTCCTTTATTCCTTCTGCTGCTTCTCTTACAGGCTTATGAGCCTTCACCAAAAAAATCCCATGAGCCTCCTCCACTGTCATTACACACGACTGTCATTTCAACTACCCAACTCTCCAAGATAGCTTCCTGCATGTAGCAAAACATCTGTCATACCAAGTTTTAAATCAGTAGCCCAAATGCAGTTTTACTCCTGTTCAAATCTTCCAGTGCTTCCTCCTCCAATCCCTTCCAATCATGGATGGAGAACATGCCAATCACCTCTCCCTGCTTCAGTCAGCCACCCAAGCCTCTCCTCAGATTATGGGTAACTTACATTTCAGCAGCACTGAAAGTCAATCCTCTCACCACTTCACTTCTCTAAGCCAGCATACTGGAGGCTACTTATCAGTTGATTTAACTTAGGCACTTTCTCCTACTTTTTTTCTCCTGAGAGCTGCAACGCATCCTGGCTTCCTCTGCAAGTTCTTAGCATGTTTTCACCTGTGTATGTCACATTCTTGTATAAGCACAAATATTCCCTGTTAAGTGCAAAACCCACTTTGGCAGGTTCCAAGAAATCCAATTGCTTTTTCCAAACCCTACACAAGTTTTTCCTACACTGGAGAGGAGCTGAGGAACACATAATACTGTCTTTGGCCAGTTTGTTTTTGTGGGGTGGATTAGATAGAGGCTACCATGAACATGAAGCACTCTGTATGCATTTTTCATTTATTCACTCTGTTCTAAAACAGGTGCTTTGCCTATATCCAGATAAAAGACATTAAACATAATGTCCCTTTTATTTACTGTCACCTGACCCAAGAAGGAGACGAGATGTAGGCTCTTACATGAAATTATCTACCTAAAAAAATTCCTACAGTAAAAGTCAAAAGGCAGTATTTACTTAGAGACAGCAGATCCTTTGGCATAGTGAGTTGTAACAGAATACTGCAGAGCTAGAGTAACACCTACAAGAAGCAAATGTGGCAAAGATAGGTTATTTTGTGTCCCCTACTGTACTTTGTTTGTCTTCTACCCTATACGGTACCTGTGCTCACAAGCTACTGTGTCCTTCAGTATTTTACTAAAATACCAAGCAAAAACCCTATCTAGCACACTCATGATTGTCCCTAAGAAAAAGCACATGGGATTTAAGCTTAAGGAAGCCAGTCTCAGATCACAAGGACTTTCAGTGTATCTTACATATTGAAAAGGGTACACTCCTGGGATATGTAAGGCGCTTTTTTTTTATTATTATTATTATTATTTTTAGAACATATCTTTTAATGCCAAAAGGTAACAGCCACTGTTTTCACTTAAATGCAATCTGAATATCACTGAAGACACAGCATACAAAGATCACCTACAGACAGTTACATACACATCAGATGTGCCAGCTGAAGCTTACCACTTCTCTTTTTCTGTTGCTGTTTTTGTTTTGTTTTTTCCTTTTTTTTTTTCTTTTCCTTTTTACAACTGGACTGACAAAGCTTTTAACATTTACTCATTCTGGCAAATGAGTTGCCAAAGGCAAGTGCACACACACACACACCAAAACAAACTTATTTGAACCAAAAATTTCTTCTTTTCACAAAAAAAAAATCCCAAACAAACTCAAAATGCTTATTCCAAAGTAGATTTGAACAACTTTGTTCAAAGCAATTCCAGCAACATGCACCCCGATCGCCCATCTTTGTCTACTTTTTTTTTAATATTACAGATGTTCTTTGATAAAAGGCACATTTGGCAGCTACTAAAATTGTCATACATGTGGAATATGGGGGTTTATTTTATTTTTATTTCAGCTCTTCAGCCACCTGGTACAGGATTTCACATTTGCTCCCTAGAAAGTGGAAAAAAAGAAGTGTGACTCTTCACTTTGTTTACATTATAATGCTGCAGCAGTTGGTACTTAATGTACTATTTTCAACTGAAGGCAAAAAGGGGAATTTGCTCACAGTTGACAGAAAAATGCACTTAAAGGTGGGGTTTTTTTTTTTATATGGAAATAAGGCATGGAATTTACAAACCAAGATAAAAACAGTTTTGTTTTTACAACTCTATTGGGCCACAGGTTTAATGAGTAAGAGCTAAAAGACTTCAGCCCATGCATCATCTTGGCTTTGAAATGACAATTCAACAAATAAAGAAAAAAGAGTATTTTGAGGTAGGGGGGATAACCCATAAAGTTGGCAAACTTACTAATATCACCTTAAAAGTCTTTTTGAACAAGTCCCTCTTTGCTGGCTGGCAAAGGCAGCAAGGAGAACATCGAGGAGGGACTTTCATGAACTGCAACTAACTGCACTACTCACAGCAGCAAAGCATTAAGAAACATCCTGTTTAACTTCCATGTAATTTGTTAAGTCAAGCATTTGGCTAATGAGGGAATCTTTCTAGTTAGGCTTAAGTTGCAGCAGTGCTAGAAAAGGCAGAAGCACAGGCTGCCTCTGCAAAATGCCACGCTAGGTTGAGACCACAGCCACTAAGAAGGGAACTGATGCTTATTACAATGCACTGGCATCACTACACAGCCTGCTGTGATGCAGATGTTCCAAATAAAACCTCCCTGAAACACTATAATCTGCTACCTGCAACTGTGGTACCTCCAGTGACATCACCAAGGTTGTATCAGAAGCAAAGTCTAATTTACACGCAGAAGAAAAATAATTAATCACCCCACAACGTTGATATAAATATGAAAGATCTAAATCCAGTGTATTACCATAAAGACACTGTCTCTTACTGAGACAGACCTCTGCCTTCCTGATTTAAGAGAGGGGCATATTAGAAAAACAGGTTAGCCTGCTGCACTGGTGATGGCTTCCTCAGGATGGAGCATTGAAATGCTTCCATGGTATCTCTCCCTGAAGCAGGATAATGTTCTCCATTAGCAGAGAGTTTTAGAAACACGTTGTGCTGCTGATTGTCATGACAACAGCATGTACAGGCAGCGACACGGCTGGCTTTCCATACAGCATGCTGAACAGAAGCAAATACATGGCACTTGCAAAATCATACAATACAGTTTGGGTTGGAATGTGCCTTTGAAGGTCATCTAGCCCAACTTCCCCCTGCAGTGAGCAGGGTCATCTACATCTAGGTCAGATTACTCAGAGCCCCATCCCACCTGACCTTGAATGTTTCCAGGTGGGGTCTCACAAGAGTGGAGTAGAGGGGGAGAATCACCATCCTTGACCTGCTGGTCACACTTCTTTTGACACAGCCCAGGATACAACTGGCTTCCTGGGCTGCAATCACACATTGCTGGTTCATGCTGAGCTTCTTGTCCTACAACCCCAATCAATCCCTTCATCCCCCTGCCTGTATGGATACCAGTGGTTGCCCTCACCCAAGTGTCCATGGAATCCTAACACTTCCAAATTCTCAGAGGGCTTTTCTGAGCTAACACAACCATGACACTCTGGAAGAACCTCAACGAACCCCAGTTTTGTTCTGCTGTTGCACTATGCAAGTAGCAACCTTGAGGTGAAACAGCACAAATTGTTAAGTACCATACCTATAAAGTTCTGCAACTCACATAGGCCTGCACACAAGCATGCTTCATTTTCCAGGCCACATCATCATCCCAGGCCACATCAGACAATCCAGGGTCATTTTACAAGGAAACAGTCTCATTAAAATTTAGTTTTCTATGTGAAAAGGATTGTCACTAATGGTCCAAATAAGAAGTCACTGCAGATTTAATAAGTATTAATGTAAATAAAGCTGTCATTAGCCAAACCAGTGGCTTAGCAGTTGTACTCAAAACTCCTGCTCCAAATGCAACAGGTTTGATTCTCACCCTCTCTTTCCCACTTGCAGCTGAGTCAACACCATGCTTTGTGGTCTGTATGACCGACCCATTCTGGCAGGCTCCAGAGTGTGTTTAAGTTAGTGTTCTTGCACAGTGACCATTATCACCTGTTGTCCCAGTACCTCACCAGTAACGGACTTTTATCCTGAACTACAAGGCGAAACAGCATTCCCCATTTCACAAAGGGAAACAAGAGACCTGCTGGCATTCATGAAATCTGTTGATCAGCAGGATACGTGTGAGTTCACAGAAGCACAGGTCTCCCCTTAGCTGAGCAGCCTAAACACTAGATCATTCCTTATGCTTGGTCTGTCATGGCTGCAAAACAGCAGAGTCAGGAGTGTACAGAAGAAGAGATACTGATCAGAAAGTCTAAATTTAAGGGGTTTTCACTGGTAACCCACTGATAAACTAATAATGTAGATGACATTGGCAACAGCATGTCCATCGTGGTGTTTATATCCAAAGAACCAATAACCTAAACTACACCTCCTGTAGAACTTGAGGGTTGGTTTGGTTTTTTTAAACAAGGCTCCCATATAATGCTCTCCTCTGAAGCCAAGGTTTAGAGGTATTCACTTTTTCCTTTTTTGCCAGGAAAATGTTTCAAAACAACACTGCTAAAGACATCAAAGGAGGAATACAACTGACAAATTTGACTAGGATGAAAAATGCCATCCTTGTTGATGAAATCAGAACAGTTTCTGAAATGTAATGACCAAACTAACGGATCAAGGAGCACCGAACAGTGGCACAGCAGGAAGTATTAAAAAAGGTGATTTCCATCAACATTTGACACCATCTCTAATTAAACAGCTTTCCAAGACTCTGCTGAAATGTATTCTTCCTCCAAAAAGAAAAATACAGAATTTTACTTTGACCCATAAGCCATATTAACTGAAGATGAGATACTTTACATTTCACATTCACCCTGTAGCGGAGATCGTAGAGCTGCTTTTCTTCAGTAGCTGCTATTCATTACTATCACAGTATTGTCTGGAGTAGAGGAGCAGTACACATGCTTACAGATCACCCACGTCATGATACTTACACCAGTACCTGTTCCGTCACACGTATTTTGGACAAGCAACCTTCTGCAAAGATTAATGTAAGCTTGAATTTCTCTAACAGGTGTCATCCAGGAGGTGTGAGAAGTTTTATAATGCATAATTCACTTTGGGAGTGACCCAGCTTCTCAAGTATTACTAGTTACTACTTTGTAACATATGCCAAAAATTGACTTCTCTTTAGAATCTTATTACTGAAATACATAGACTGAACTATGAAAAAATACGTACAACATGTGCTTTTATCTCCTTCAGTGCTTAACTGAAAAACTGAGTTGTACATGCCTGTGTAATAATTTAACATATGTCAGCCAAACATATCTGTATCTTTATTTCAATTAAATTAAAAACAATCTGCAAGTATATTTATGCAACGTTCACTATATACACATGATTTATGCAACTGCAAGGCAATTCTATGTATGCTGATTAATCTATCGTTAACAAAACATGACAATAGCTATGGAAGTTGACCAGTGAGTGCTCCTTTTCACAAGTGACTGCTTTCACGGTGTGACTGAGAAACAAAATCTACTAGCCATGAAATGGATTATCACTAAACCTTAAAAAGAATGTGACATAACCTAGCAGAGATTAACAGTCTTCTAAATGTAGTAGTATATTTACTTCGGATGATAGTGCTGCTTCAAACAAAAAAACCCAAACAAATCCGCTGTCATCTTAATGATGTAAGACTTTCATCTGCTCTAGCTAAAGAAAGCAATAATTAGACATTATGCTTCCTGGCAAAAATTTATTTTTGAACTGGCACCATAATAGTTCAGAAAATAATAATAAAGTACCTCTTTGGTGAAGCCTAGGTACCCCCTACTGCTCATTGTAACAACTTGTAAACAGGACCGCAATACAGTGCTTTGCCTTAATTCTAGCTCGGTTAGGTACCACAGATCTTCCTCACAGTCCTTCTCGTAATTTTAGGAAAGTATTTTAAAGCAGGGAGTAAAGCAAAAGAAAATTAAAGAGGATATAAATTTCCCTGTTTGAGATTTAAAAAAAAAAGTGCATAATGTTTTCATTCCAAAAACCGTGCCACTGTATGGAACTGATGGATACAAGACTGTTTTCCTTCCTGTACTGGACATTATCGATCATTACACAAACACAGTCTCTGCTCATTGGCCAAAGAAGTCCCTCAAGTCTGTTTTCTGGTACAATCAGTTGTCCAATTACTTTAGAACAATGTCCTGCATAATAAAACAAGAATAGCAAGTTAACCGGTGTTTCCACTAGATTGTCTGTTTTCAATCCCGTTTCTGTACACTGCATTTCCAATCTTTTGGAGAGTTTTTAGTGTTTGGCATACACATCCCAACTCCTTGGGGCCACCAGGTTCAGTGCATCCATTGCCAGCAACAGACGTAGCACCAGGAAAATGCAACTCCCAGCGCAAGGGATAGTTCAAGAAGAGTGGGCATTCTCCAGTAACGGTGGACCGTCTCGATGCATCGATGGGTGTGTGTGCTCCCTTTTGTAAGTTTTTGGAGGAAGCTTTGGGATATGTTGAGAAGTGCTTTGTCGTGGAGGAACAGGTGGTCCAGCAACAGAATGGAGTTCCACATCTTGCGGTATCAAAGGTGGTGATGGAAGATGCCTCCGTGCTACATGTGGAGAAGGTGTCTGAGGGGGAGGGGGAGTAAACGGAGATGGACTGTTTGGGAAGAAGGTGTTACCAAGTTCGCTTTTTCTCCCCAGGGGTGGAGGTTGGAGGTGTAGTGGTGAGCTAGAGAAAACGTCTGGAGTTCGCACAGGTTCTCGTGGTGGTAACACAGGAGGGCTTTCAGGGGGGTCAGGCATGCAGGTCCGGTCAGGCACTGAGTACCTTGGTGAATACACTTTAGAGGTTGGTTGCCTAGGAGGGATTGCTGGTGGGCTGTCCAGGTGCGCAGAAGTAATCTGAGGTACACAAACACGTCATTCAATACAATTTTAGAGTGGCAGTAAAGAACAGGAACCTGATGTGAAATGGAAGCAGAGCTCCTGTCCTGCAGGTTGCTCTTATTCCAGTTAAAGAGGAGGTACAGCAAGCAGGTGCAGAATGAAGATGAGGAGTAAGGAAGTAAAAGGGAGTGGCAGTGCCTGGGAAACATGTTTCTTGGAGCGATGCAGACAGAAAAAGACAGAGACTGGATGAGCACTGGGAAAGCAGGGGTACAAAGACACATGAGTTAACAGCCAAGGCTAGAAGGAATGAAGATGCACCGTCAGGGACAAAGGCAAGGCAAATAATGGTCAAAGCAGGAATTTCCATGCTAGTTCCAGGTCTGTTTGCTGGGTGGGTCTGAGTATCTTCCACCACCTTCCCAGTAAGAAGCACTTGGGGTGGATAACAGCACCGGATATTTTGCCAAGAAAATGAGGAAAAAGGAGAGGCAGAAAATGTTGAACAAGGAGGAAAAAAACCCCTACACTCAGAAGATGGAATTAGGTAGTCAGAATTACTGCAGTGAATGGTTCCCAAGCTACAGACCACAGCAACAGTGTAATTGGTCTCCAAAACCCTACCACATATACGATGTTTTCATTTACACTTTGGTAGGAATGTGATGTGTTAAACTCTGCTGGCTGACAGCATAGTCACCTGCAGTGTGAAAACAACAACTTGCTGAAAAACAAGTACAAGCCCTCTTCAAAGACACAGATGCTCTGAAGTAAATTTGAGGGGGATTTTCAAATCCACACAGTTCTCTGAAGTCACAAACCAGCGCCCATTGAAATCAAGAGATATTTAACACTGTCTGCAAAAAAGGCTGAATCAGATCCCAAATGCTAGACAAGTGCAAAAGGAGGACAGAGCAATGGCTCAAGCAGGCAGGCAGACAGGAAGCGCAATCAAAAAAGGGAAAGAAAGCACTGAGCAGCATAGCATTAGCGTCAAATATTCTAAGAAACCTCTTCAGAAGATTGAGCTGTACACATCACTATCCATCAGTCCTGTTCTTCAGTTCTTACCTGTACTCATACACACCAAAACATTACTCTGGGACAGTTATTGAAGATGTAAACATCTGGCTGAAGCCTGAAGTTCTCACAGGCAATGTGAGGGCCCTGGCACAGCAGATCAATGGACACGAGACATTTCAAACTCTAAGTTTTGGTCCCATCTGTTAATTTTTGTTTGTTTGGGATAATGAGGCAGAGCTGTGAAGGCTTGAAATACATGGCTGCTTACCCTCTCACACATGGTTCTTCAAAAATAGATACACAATCTTTAAGAATTACTTTTCTATCATACCCTGCCCTCTGCTCCCAGAAAAAAAACAATATGCCCTTTTTTCTCTTTACTTACTTTGGATGGGGAGGATTCAGCTGGGGCAGACTCTGGTCGTCTTCGTGGAGGAACTGGAGGGGGGACATGAGCTTCATCTGAATTTTTGGTAAAGTTTATGGATGACACAGAAGCAGATCCTAGAGGACATGAAAAAAATAATCATGATCATGAAGAAGCTTTATTTTCCAATAAAGGTGTCAGAAATAAAGTAACTGCTCCTTAAAAATTACATAAATCAAGAAGGTGTTAAAGAAAGACAATAAAAGAACCATCTAATTTGCAGCTTCCAGGCCAACTGTTTTTCTGAGCTGCAATCATCTCTGTGGCCATCAGTTTCTGCATATACTTAAGTAATACTTGAGACAAAACCCACACCAGAACATCATCCTTGTATCCCAACAGCACTAGAACAGTATCCCGAACCTGTAGTCAACACTGCAAACCAACAATGAAGAAATATCTCCATCTGCGTAGGTATTCATGAGACTTGACTTTCATGCTCAGCAATATCACTGCTTTGCTAGGCAACGTCTGCATTTAAAGTCATTTCACC
Source organism: Zapornia atra (assembly GCA_013400835.1). Classification (NCBI taxonomy): domain Eukaryota; kingdom Metazoa; phylum Chordata; class Aves; order Gruiformes; family Rallidae; genus Zapornia; species Zapornia atra. Next base: position 122,129 of record VZTU01018048.1, read on the forward strand.
TCCTTGTGGCAACCAGCTGAATACATGCCTACCCTTGTACCTCCTCTGAAAGCCCCCTTCCATGAAAGGAGGCTATGTCCACTATAAATTACTGCAAGCACACCATAAAATATGACCTTTCTTTCACCATACTGGTGAAAACAGAAGAGAAATAGGTGTTAATGGGTCCTGGTGGATTTAAAGCAGGGAAACACTGGTTTTCTGTTCCTCAGGAAAACCATCTGTGTGCACTGAAGCCAGTTCAGAATAAGGCCCCCAACAAAACATTCATTTTTATCCTCACTGCTTACCATCAAACACACATTCACCAAATACAGTCACCACATATACATCTGCAGCAGCAAATCCCACAAATGATTGCTTGCGACATACATGGGCACTAGACATCTATCTCTGCCCTCTGTTTTGACCTGCTTCTCCAAAACCAGGTAATAACACTCTATGTAACACACCTAATTCTGTTAATTTTCTCCTTTTGTAATAAAAACTTATTAAAAAAAAGGAATAAGGCACACAAGCTGCCATAAGGAGACAAAAGCAACTATTCCTACAGTCACTTTAGAGGACTAAACATGATTCCACCTGCTTAACACCACAAAATCTAATAGACACATTCTTTCTAGAGTAAGTATTAGCACCTACTTGCATGAAAAGGACTTGAAGGGTCTGAGTCAAAGACGCTGCAGGCATCTGTGGTACTAGAAGTGGCAGAAGCAGGGGGAGGGGTCAGAGGGGTTCGGGGAGAGTTCGGTGCAGATGCTGTAGTTTCAGTTTCGCTCTCTGGGATGCGGCTGTAACTAATTTTTCTTGGCTCCTGTTGCAAGGGTGTAGGGTGTCTCATGGTACCTGGCCTTGGATTAGAGGGACGAACACCTGGGGACTTGAGAGGATAGCTGTATTTTTTGGGCTGAAATGATAAAAAAAGATAACAACAAATTCAAAAGGTCACAAGGTGAATGTAGCCTTGTATTTATCTAGTTACAGATCTAAAATGACTTGTGCTACCTGTGAAAGAGAAATGCAAGCATTTTTTTGATGAGAAAAAAAAGAATACTAACAAATCTTGGTGGAGGCTTTACATTTCTTGGCTCTATCTCCAGTGACTTGTTGAACAGATAATCTGTAAATTCTGTCTCCATGCTGTTTCCCATTGGATTCAGGTTTTCAAAAAATCTCTGAAATATAAGGAGGTAGAAAACTTGTTAGTAGCTTAGTACTGTGTGTTTCTACTGCACAAATAATCCCAACTATTCCAGAGAAGAGAGAATATGCTGGAGTCAGAAGTAGCGACAGATTTTTAAGTTCCTAAATCCATCTGTGGTCCACCCGTTGCTGAGCATTGCTACTGTTATGCTAGGCCTGAAAAACAATGATGTGAGTACCCTGAACACTTGCTGCAGTGCAAGAATCAGACCAGGTTAGGTCAAGCATCTTCAGAAGTAGCTGCATGCAATCCATCTTTACATTCAGGCAAAGAAAAAGTGTGCCAACAATGCATTCTGTCAAACCCTGAGAATGAGTAACAAAAGAAAATCTTGCAGAATCTCTTAAGATAAGCTGTCTGGACTCTCTGAAAATAAGTAGTTCAAAAGCTAATTAAAAAATAAAAGAAAGGAGAGCAGACAGAAAGGACTGCTTATAGAACACAACAGACCAAGAATAGTAAACACCAGAAGGAAGAAAAACGCTAACATCGTCACTGCGAACGAATGGTGTAAAGGCAGAGCTGTCCAACAATACTGAAAATGCAGAGATGGTGCAACAGAAGAGGAAAAAGACAGGTGGGGTCCTTGGGCAGATAAATGCAACTGAGTGAAGGACAGTGAGAATCTGGTTTTTGTTCCTGTTTAACACTGATCAGTAAGAAGATCCATCTACCAATATCCCAAGAGCTGGGAGGAAAAAAGCCAGCCCGCCACCACAACCCACCAAAATACAAGCACTGAGCTTTCTGCCCCTTCTTACAGTAAGGGCTGAGACCCATTTTATGACAGGCCTTCTGCTCATCTCCGATTCAGTCTTACTGTGACTCTATGAATTCAGTTTATCCTTACGGTCTATCAGCTGGCAGTCACTGCAAAGTAGCTCAGTGCAGAGACTCAAGGAAATAATGCCACTTACCCTGATGTCAAACTCCACCCTTAAACAGTATGGCTGATTCTGGTACTGTTGTATCTCTCCTGTTATTTCAGCTACCTTTCTTCTCTTGCTGAAGTTTATAAGTTCTTTCCCATGTCGCTTTAGAAATTCAGGGTTGCCTTCTTCTGTTTTCAAAATGTTAGTTAAGTAAATACCTAAAGAGCACACAAAAGTGGTTCTCAACATATAGTACAAAACAAGGAGGAAGTCACATGACTGGAATACAAAGAATTCATAAAGGTTTTAATTTGGGCACTCTATTTAGAAAAAATTCTCAGTTAGGGTCAGTAGAAGAACTGCACCTTATTTTCAAACAAGGACAATGATTTAAATAACTTAATATGCATTTTCCAGAAAGCTGCCTTTTTTGCATCAAGATCTCAAAGTCTATGCACTTTGCTCAGGAAGCTCACCCAGCTGAACACTATTAGCATTTTGCAAGACAAGAGCACACTGCACTCAAGTGCTTTCACTCAACTGTTCTGCTTCAATTCAGCTCTACTCCATCAGAGACCCCAGCTAAGCTCCAAAAAATTATTTTCAGGTTTTAATCTTCTGTTCCACTCTCCACTCCTGCCTTCAAAATTGCATCAAATCATATGAAGATTAGAAAGAAAAGAGCACTCTCAAGTCCACAGGTAATACATCTGGAACTATCATTATGACTCTTAACTAATGTTTTCTCTAAGTATAGCTTGATAGAAATAACTGAAGCTATTTGCGTGTGATCCTGCTAACCTCTACTCATCAAGCAGGACAGAGGGTTTCTTGGTTGATCTTATCTTTCTTTGCAGGGCTCTGGAGTATATCTCTTCTGAATCTGCAAAAGGCCAAAGCAGCCATCAACACTATTTTCTTTCAGTTTTGGCCTGAAACCTAAGCTGTCAACTGCTATGTCCAGAGTTGCAAGCAAACATCCAAGTAGCTTGCTAAAGAACAGGAACATCATGTGCTTAACTTGACAATTTGCTAAATATCAGGAATTTCAAGTGATCTACTTGAAAGAGCTGTTAAGTCTGATGATAAAGAGGGAGCTTCCCTCCCAATCCCATTTTTATAGAAGTAAGAATTTTAAATAGAAGACTCTAGATATTAAGACACCATAAAAATGTAAAGTCTAGCTTTATTTCTTGATGGGGAAGGGAGTCCTGGTCCTTCTTGCTCTACTACCCAGCAGCAATATTTCTGATGTGACCACCTTCCATTTAAGGCATTTATGGTCACAACACTGTTCAAACCACCTTCAAAGTAAAAATGAGTCAATCTGTAAATAAGATATCACAGAAATACTTACTTTTACTGCAAATAAATTCTGAAATTAACAGTCACTTTAATTTTTCTTCCACATATATGCAATTAATGTATGGACACTTGAAATTCAAACCCAACTGACTTACTGCTATTACTGACACTCTTTTTTGTTGCCCCAGCTCAATACTTCGCAAATATTTACGTATGATACAGCTCATTCAAACAAAACATACTTACCAAAGAAAGGCACACAAGGAGGATTAATGGACCTGAGTTTTGCCAAGTATTTCTTATAATGATCCTCACTCAGCTCATAAGCTTCTTCTAAAATCTTCTTCTGTCGACTTGGAATTTGCTAAAAAGAGATACAAAACAGGCTGTTTGGAAAGACAAAGTAAAGATGTAGCCCAGCAACAATACTGAGGGTAACAGTGTCTCAATGATATTTAGGTCAGCAACTCTGAGGCCAGTACCCCAATATCTCAGGATCTTGCTACCTTTTTCTACCTTTCTTAAGTGAGAACTGATTTCTTGCTTTCGAAATCAAGAAAAGAATCCTTATCTATCATACCAACTGACTGAATTGTTGGGGAATTTATCTTGCTTACTCTTTCTCTGAAGGACATGCTTAGTGAGCAGACAGGCTTTCAGTGTAGCTAAAGGTACTCTGCATTACACTTCCATACAAAAAAAAAAAAAAAAAGGAAAACACTTCACTGTACCTCAAATGTGTGATCCAACCTATACACTGCTGCGGAGTTCATGGCACTGACAATCTCAAGGACACCATTAAAGTTGTTTAGCTCTTGAAAAACTTGCAGGATCTCAATAATTCGGTTCACTACAATTACTCTTTCCTCTAGGTTTTCTGTTTCTACAATGCATCTAAATACACAAGAACATTTGGTTTGTATTAATGCACTGATGAATTTTTCAAAAAATCAAATATTAAGTTGTAACACAAACAAATATGGAAAGTTTTTCAAATCACTTGACGGTTTAGAGATTAAACATTCAAAAATATTCCAAGAATAAAAAGCCTAGGCCACTATGGTAAAATTTTCCCAGGGACCAGCTGTAGCATCTAAACACAACTTAAAACCAGAACTCTCCCAGAACAGAATTTTTCAGAGTATACTGCTGAATGGACTGTAAATGTCCAGGAGCAGGTGCAGATTCCAGGAAAATCACTTACTTTTCAAACCACAGAGTGAGGTTAGTTGTATGCCTTATCATTTTGAGAAGGTTGGGAGAATTAATTTCTTTATCTTCCTTTGTCCACACACTTCCAACTAGTTCAGATGGTTGCACAGCTCTAGAAAAGTAGATGCATGTATTGAAAAATGTAATTAAAAGGAGGAAATAAGATACGGTTTTCCCCAAAGCTCTTTATTTCCAGAGAATTTGGACTTAATATTTGTAAATAAGTTTTTAAGGTATCACTTCTATAATGTTAGGCTCCCCACATGACTAAAAGATGGGTATTTCTACACTTTTTTAGTGTGTAACCATTTCTTAATTTGTGTGGCTATAAACCACCTCTGTTCATCTAAATGATATCTAAAGTCTACATCTCATTCACCATAACAAATTGTGAGCTTCCAATGCCTGAACAACCTCTCACAGACAGCTGGTGAGATTTGACACGGTCCATAAATTGCTTCACAAACTAGGATATGAAGAAAACTGATTTAATTAACGTTCACACTTCTCAACGGTCGATCTACTTGGAAAACATCAAGAGAAGCCTGCAGCACCGTGCAATTAACAGTATGCATCAGTCACATGTACTGCACGTCAGCTGGGGGAGGGTAAGACAAAGACTAATTTTTAGGGTTTTGGGTTGGTGGTTTTTTTTTTTCCTCTGAAAAAATAGCAATTAATATACAGCATTGGTAAAGTCCCTTGACCTACCGTGGGGCTTCACAGCAGGGGCCCGCAGAAACAATTTCATGCTGGAGAATATTTTGGTTTGTGTCATGTGTTTTTCAATGGAGGAAAGTTACCTGTAAAAATCTGACTCAAGTAAAGTGAGCTGCCGAGCAATTTCTATTGGATGCAAAGTGAGCAAGTCAAAAGTCTCTGTGTGTCCTGGTTTGCTTATGTGCCATTCGATCGCCGGAGGTGGGCTCTCAAAAGTAATGTTGTGACTGGGCCCAATGGCTTGCGCCTGCTTTTTCCGGTTGATTATCTTTGTGATCGATTCAACCCATTTCTTCATCGCTTTGCCTGGCACACAGAGAGAAAATTAGTATTTAGTTACTCTTAACGCTGTTCTTTTCCAAAGAGGCGAGTATAAACCAGAAATCGTTGGATTTAAACCCAATCCCTACTGAATTAAAACAACCTGTGCAAGTGATGGTCTCGCACAAGGCTCAAAGCATATATGGAATTCCTCAGCAGCCAATGCAGAGCACACCAAGTTTGCCCAAGCTCAATTCAGAACACCCAAATTAGGCTCCTGCTTGGAATTTGCCATTTTCCTTTCTTCTCTGACTTTACAATGAGTTTATGGGAATTAACCTTCTTTTGCCCAAAACTCACTTCTGGAAACACCATGGCTTTCATACTTTGAGCAAAAGTACATGCTTCCCACCCCCCCCACCCCCCCCCGCCTTAAATTCAGAAGGGCAAAATAACAAACAGGGAGAAGCTTCTTCCTCTACTGCATTTAGCATCAAAGCTCAAAATAAAACCCAAAGGACAAGTGCCTGTTCAGCTCTACATTGGAAGAATTTCATGCGTGAGATGGCAAATCCATTGAAAATTTACCAGTAATCCACATTAACTAGCCAGCTCGTTCTCCCCCTCTTTTTAATTGTGAAATAACAATTAAATATTTATCTAACATATTTTCCTACAAACTCCTCCTCTAGCTGTCCCTGTTTTTCTTAAAATGGAACAGTAAAGATCTGTACAAGCACAACTGGAAGGTGTCCTACAGGTCCAATATGCATAGTGAATTTGCTGGAAAACCCTTGCTTCAAAGAAAGCAAACTTGTACAAAAATTACCCCTGTGTATAGTTTAAGAGGACAATCAACGCAATTAATTCTGCTCTGATCATTATTCAGTTCTTATTTTGCATTATTTCAGTCCCTTTTTGACAAAACCAATACTTATTTATCAGGATGCACATAAAGTTCTTCTGAACAAGGTCCAGACTTTCAATAATTATTTTTATTAAATTAATATTTATATTCTCTGTTTAATAAGCAGCCAATCCTGTTTTTCTTTATCTGCTCAGCAAAAGGAAAAGTGAACCCATGCCATACCTTAGAAAAGGGATGTTTTATGATAAATGCCAGCTCTTAAACCATAAGTACCTCTTACTGTTCCAATGAATTCTTCCAAACGTTGCAGAAGATCAGCATCTCTTTCAAAGTCATAGAAGTGGTGTTCTACCCAGTGCCGACATACATTTAATACACTGCAAAAGTAAGGAGTAAGTCAGCAGCCTGTAAGAGTGCTTCACATCTAGCACTTCAAGGTGAGGGCCCACCACATCAAAATCAGCAGACCAAATGCAGTTTTACTGTCTGCACTTCACCAGCAACCAAGTACAAACATTTTTCTACTTTAAATCTAAAGAAATCAGAGTAATGCTATTGTTCATAATAGCATAGAACTCGAACTAGTGTTCTCCCCTTAGACCTCTGCAACACACTTATGCTGTTTAGCCATGCAGAAACTTGGATTAAAAAAAAAAGAAAAAGGGTGAGTGTAAAACTAGTTTGCACACTAATAGCCTTAAAACTCAGCATGAGCCTTTCCCAAGGCTTCTTAGGCCATGAATTCAAATTGCCACCAAGTTTTCAAGCAGCAAGGTCAAAATGGCTGCCTGCCCATACATGCTCTCCATCAAAGCATCTACAAGAAAGGCTGCTGGCAGCCAGGAGCCACTGTGTCCAGAAGACGATACTTCACATGACTTAAAGGAAATCAGTCTGGATCATGTTGATGCAATACTCACCGTAGCTGCACAGGTTGAATGTACTCTTTCCTAAATCTTTTTAGCTCTGCACTAAGAGGCTGGTCTCCGTTCTCCATAGCAATACGATCGGCTTCGGTTGGCTCAGGCTCTGGAATTTCAAACCTAGCACAGAAGACAGGTGTAAGCACTAAGCTCCTATCGAACTAATCCTGCTCACAGCATACAAAAATAGAACATTAATTAAAGATAGCTCAAAATTCAGATAATTTCCTCAGGCCAAAATCTTATGTCTTGGGAAGCATATATGCTTTGCTGAAGATTTGTCTCATTCAATAATAATACAGATTTCAGAGACAAACCCACGGGATGCTGGAAGCTACTGGAACTACCTAAACAATCCTACAGCTTCTAGATATAACGTGCATATTTTTACTTGCAACCCTTGTTTAAAAGTGTTGGAGTGTATCAAAACTGATTGGAAAATGAGTGGCTGACACGCATGACACTGCGCTGCCATCCAGAGAGACCTGGACAGGCTGGAGAGCTGGGCAGGCTGGAGAGCTGGGCAGGGAGAAACCAAATGAGGTTCAACAAAAGCAAGTGTAGGCTTACACCTGGGAAGGAATAACTGCTTGAATCAGTACAGGCTGGGAGATGACCTGCTGGAGAAGAACTCTGTGGAGAAGCACCTGGGGGCCCTGGTAGATGACAGGTTGGCCATGAGCCAGCAGTGTGCCCTGGTGGCTAAGAGGGCCAATGGGATCCTGGGATGCATCAAGAGGACTGTGGCCAGCAGGTTGAAGGAGGTGATCCCCCTCTACTCTGCCCTGGTCAGGCCCCACCTGGAGTACTGTGTCCAGTTCTGGGCTCCCNCTGAGTGAGCTGGGACTGTTCAGCCTTGAGAAAAGATGACTAAGAGGGGACCTTATTAATGTCTATAAATATCTTAAGCATGGGATGCAGGGGGAAATGGCCAGTCCCTTTTCAGTGGTCTGTGGAGACAGGACAAGGGGCAATGACCTCAAGTTGGGAGCACAGGAAGTTCTGCACCAATATGTGGAAGAACTTTTTCCCAGTGAGGGTGACAGAGCCCTGGGACAGGCTGCCCAGGGGGGTGTGGAGTCTCCTTCTCTGGAGAGATTCAAGACCCGTCTGGATGCCTGTCTGTGCAATATGAGCTCAGGAACCTGGTTTGGCAGGGGGGTTGGACCCGATGATCTCTCGAGGTCCCTTCCAACCCTTACGATTCTATGATTCTTACAAACTCTACTCCAAGTAAAAATGATAAAAAAATACAATCTGCACTTCATTTGCACAATATTTTTAACAGTGGCATACCTTTCTATTAGCAGACTCAGCAGTTCTTGAGGTTTACAGAAGGATCTGTATGTTGTGAGAAAAGTCCGAACAAAGTTGGGATCTACAATAAAGAATAATTTTATGTTTATGTCAGCAATTACATGATTATTTTTAATACTTTAAAAGAACTTGAAGCATCATTTAAAATTAAGGATGCCAGCCCATCAATTTACAGAGAAGATGATGTAAACAAAAATTACCCTGGTAACAATTCAGCACCTCTTAAAACAGCAATACAAAGCAGAATTTAAAACCAATTTCTATTCTGTTGGAAATTCAAAGCAATGACTTTTCCTTCACCTATTAAAAGACTGCATTCTTTTTCAACAACTTTTAAAATAACTGATATACTATTTTGTTTATGAGCCATAACAACTTTGTTTTTGACAATGATCTGGATAAGGTAACTCAAGAGACACAGCAAGTAACTTTGCACTGGATAGAAATGGCCTCTTCAAGGGGAGATGTTTTCCCTAAACTGGTATAACTGATAACCAGTTGTGGTTAAGGCAGGCTCTGTATTTCTTCAGCTGACAGCTATACTTTTGAGGTAGCATTTGTTTTACTTCAGAAAATCCGGAGAATTAATTTAAATTGCCTAATTACACATTGGCTAATTTAAAATACTCAAATGTGTTGTTAAAACAGGCTAGAATTCAAAACAGAAAACCTAAGTGCCTGTAGTTCCTTAACTACAAAAGCAAACCCCATTTGTTTTCGAGTATGAGGAAATGCAGTGACAACGTGCTGGCACTGCACAGAGTTTACAAAGTTAGCATTGTTAGCACAGAACAAAATCAGCAAGCAGGTTGCAATGGCTCTGCATATGGAATCCACAGAGAGATGTTAAAAACAACCCCCAGTCGATAACTTTTCTAACACAGAGTGGCTACAGAGGGGCACACAGAACTTGAAGTGGGAGTTCATATAGGCTGCAATGAAGGAAAAACACTTGCATTATTTGGCCTAACACTATATGAAGCCATTAGGCTTGTTTCCTGGAATATGGGTTTTGAAGAGCTTTTCAAAAACGCCCCTTAACTATTTACCAGCATCTCGTCCATGTGAATGAACAATTACCTTCCTTAGATCCTACTAAGCTCTTCGTTTGGGCAACAATTTACTGTAATATGTGCATAGATTAATCATGTATTGTGTAGCACAGTATTTCCTTGCCTTTCTGCTGCATGCTAATTCCCATTTCTAAAAACAACTGGCTAGTCTGCTCCACCACCTCTATGTCCTTCATTACTCCCTTTTTTCTTATCAAGACACCCCTCTGACCTTTCCTTGAAACTCTACTGGCTAAAACCCTTTTCAAAGGCAAAACTCCAAATCCCTTTGCACAAAGACTGTCATCCCTGTCCCTATCATGAAAATACATAATTTTTGTTGTCCTAAAATACAAGTATAGAACTAAGAACAATAACTCCTCTTTTCACAACTTGCTTTCTGCACCTGCATCCACCCTAAATAGATTTTGCCTACATGAAAATGAGAGCCTCCATAGCAGTCAACGTTTTCAGATCCCTGCAAGCTCTGAGTCATAGTTATTGTCATTTACAGGTAGGGTTAGTGTTTAAATCCACAATACATATTGAATTTCAAATCCAGCACATCAGAAAAGTCAAATCTAACCTTGTTATCATACTAGCAAAATCTGCAACTCAAAATAGCGTACAATATATGAGCAAGCATTAAAAAAAAATACAGACAACACTACAGTTAGTCAGGATGTCTGCTCATGTGATAATTCTCTCTTCAATACAGCCAATTTGAAAGCTAAAAAAGAACAATAACTTGTTCTACAAGGATTTATAAATAATCACCCTTGAATTCCTTAAGAAAGGAAACGGACACTATGATGACGCACAAGCACTCTTAACATATCAAAGCTTTAAAAATAGAAGAGCACTGCCCTATAGATAAAAAAAAAAAATCATGACTTTAAAATCTTAGTACCACCTAACCCAGCTGCTCTTAAACAAGAATCAGGGAAAGGAGGAAATAATGAGCGCAAAACCACATGAAAACGAGTAACATCCCCCCCAACCCACCCCAGAACATAGAAATAGGCTCAGAACCTGCATTTCTAACCAAAGGGCAGTTTCTCTTGTGTAAAAATATATGGAAAGCTGCTTTTGCAGAGGGAATTTCTTGCTGTTTTGCTGCTCCATTGCAGCATGGTTTGGACAGTGTGCCATACCTTGCAGCCAGGTGGCCATTAGAGCTGTGTCCCTGTCCCAGCCCTTGCCACGGCTGGATACCTCCTACCACTAGAACTAGGCGACTGGGCTCTCCCTGTTCCACAGCAAAAAAGTATTTCAGCTGTTAGGCTGGTCTGTGTGCTGTCAGGGAGGTGAGGGAGGAAAAATAAAAGGCCCAACATCCATACCTACAAATGAAACAGACTGTGTGGACCTTCACAGATGACAAAGAGACTTGAGACCTCCTTTAGCTACGGTGTGAACACAGTCACAGAATCACAGAACGTTAGGAGCTGGAAGGGACCTCAAAAGAACATCTAGTCCGGCCCCCCCTGCCAGAGCAGGGTCACCTGGATTAAAATCACACAGAAACGCATCTAGGCAGGGTTTGAATGTCTCCAGAGGAGACTCCACTCTCTGGGCAGCCTTTCCCAGTGCTCAGTCACCTTCACAGTGAAAAAGTTCCTCCTTACATTCACATGGAACTTCCTGTGGTCCAGTTTGCACCCATTTCCCCTTGTCCTATCCCTGGCCATCACCGAGAAGAGCCTGGCTCCGTCCTCCTGACACTCACCCTTTACATATTTATAACATTAATAAGGTCATCCCTCAGTCTCCTCCAAGCTAAAGAGACCCAGCTCTCTCAGCCTGTCCTCATAAGGAAGGTGTTCCACTCCCTTAATCATCTTGGTGGCCCTGTGCTGGACTCTTTCAAGGAGTTCTATGCCCTTCTTGAACTGAGTCCATGTACTCCTCAATACACAGCTAATTAACCTGCTCTTCAGCTACCTGCAACAAATTGCTATCATCTCTGCAATTATACCTGTAAATATTCCTTAATTTGACCTACAAAGATAAAACCCTAGAGAAGAGTCACAGCTAAAAGTCTCAGAAAAGTAAGGGCTTGTTATTCTGGCACATAAAGACAAAACCAATAAATTATTTGAAGATTACAATCACATGTAAACAATCCTACATGGGGACAAGGATAGCATTTCTACAGTCTGTAGCTGTTTGGCTAGGTATCACCAGAGTACTCATCTTGCTACATCTCCAAGCAACACAGAAGCCTTGAACTCAGATGACACATGTACAAAAGAAGAGCTAAAAGGTTACTACACAAAGTTGTTACCCTACTCACCCCACCTCATAAAATGCAACAAAACATCAAATGATCTGCATAGTAAATGACCCTTGTTTCCTAAACAACAGAGCACCTTTGGCTGATTCACTCTATCTTTATCTCTTTGTTCCCCTGGTAAAGGCAGCACAAAACAGGCAATGACAATTTTCCTCACAGAAAACCACTTATAAAACAGAAGGTACAGAATGAAAGATACAGGTGTTGATAAATGCAATGCAACCTAGCAATTCAGCATTAGGTCCACCTATGTTGCACTAAGCCCTGTAAGGCTACAAAGACAGGCTAAATACATCACAAGACCATTTTTCTTCTTTTGGTTCAAGTCTTTCAGCCTGTATCTCAGTACTCACGTTATCAATTTAGTCATACAATAGTTTGGCCAATGTCACACAAACCTATGGTATTAGGCTTCAAGCAACATACTTAAAACTTCATTAAACAAAAGCTGTTACAAGCAAGGATTTAAACAACCGTGGACAAAAGTAGATCCAATCATTTGACTTGAATTCTTCCTTGTGTCCTATGTACTAGGCCAAAAAAACCATGTAGATGCAAAAATAACCAATACAAGAGACATTTCAACAAGCCTTAAAATCAGGCCTTTCTGTTTATGAAACCAGAGAATGTAGTTTGTGGCTCCCTGGACAAAGAGAGCACTGCAAGCACTTGGAGCAACACCAAGAATACGGCACCAAAGTTCAAGCATGTATGGAAAGGGCAATTCTCAAGGGCACCCAAACTAGCCAAAGCAAAGCAAATGTTCACAAGGGCAAAGAAATACTATTTTTGCTATTTTTCTGCCAAATAGAATACTAGATTTTTTTTTTAAATTAAAGTGGCTTCCCTTCTCTAAAGCGTAATTATTTTAACTTCCAAAACCGTGGAATTGCATTTCCAAGCATGTCTGTAAAATTCAAAACCAAAGAGCTGCTAAAAGTTTAGGAAGTTAGAAGAAATTTAATGCAGACACAAAACTGCTCTGGTAAAAGCTGTCAGCACAACAGTGCATTGGGTTTATAGTAAATTTTAGGAAAGCTGACCTGAAGGAAAAGTGGAGAAGAGGATGAAAAGTTACCGAGTAAACAGATGTACTTACAAAACATTTAAAAAATAAACAAAATCACTAAACTACAGTAATTATATTCTGCTTAGTCCCCATCGTCTTCTAAACAAACATTCCATGCAGGGTATCCAGGACTGAGCTGCAGAAGAACGATTTAGGATAATCAGACTATAAAGAGAAGGTATACAGACAGACAGAATCTACAGTTGAATATGACAAGCACTAATACCAACCTGTGTGAAGTTTTTAAAGAACTGACATACAGGTAGGAAAAAACCCCATTAAAAAATCCAAACTCAAAACTCAAGGCTATGCTTTTCAGCACAGTTAATGAAAATCCTGGGCAATTATGAAGCTCAACTGAGGTCAGGCTGGATGACCACATAAATGCCTTCAACGTATCTTCAACACAAGGCAAAGTTCCAAGGCCTTGCTTCTAGCAAGCTGATATTAGTCGTTTCATTACCAGCCAGCAAGGACACTGGTAACAGCTGATAGAGTACAATCCTTAACTGAAAACGTTGGGCCCACAATTCTTTCCTGCAATGCAGGTGGTGCTTCATGTGCCACATAGCTTTGGAAGTCTGAAGGGAAGGCAACTCCTGTTGTCTGGGGCATACAGGAAAAAGTATTGTCTAGAGCTCAACTCCTGCAGGTCCCCACCCTCCCCCCCCTTCCCCTGCATGAGAATAACCTTATGGACACGTATATCCCACTATATTCAGCCAAAGAGGATTCGTATTTTTAACTGCTACACCTACAGAGGTGCATATTTAGGTCTCAAAAAACCTTGACTCAAAAAGCAGGTTGGAATATGTGCACTGCAAAATACATTCACTTTCTGCCCCCTTTATATATATCTTGCTGCATGCATTTAACACAGAAAGAGAAGCACAAACTAGTCACTGCCTTGAGTTTTCGCTGTATAAATGAAGTGTCTCACCTGCATACATGTGGTAAGTCAGCCTCTCAATGAGCTTGACAACAGTTCCTGCCTTGATGATGGGGATTCCAGATTTGGGCTGCATATTTTCTTCAAACACAATATTCTCTTCAGAGTCGGGTTCTGCAAATCTATAAAGCTCGGGATTTGGAAACCTCATCTGCTCCTCCTTCTCTTCTTGCAGCATTGTTACATCCAGCATCCTCTCCAGCGTGCTTCTATATTGCAAAGATATCAACGCTGCCATCCAGTTGTTCTTCTCTTCAGCTGATTTAGCAGCAAAAATAACACTGTTCTCATCTTTTAAGATGATTTCAAAAGCATGTCTGTACTCGTTAGTGTCGTCTTTATCGTTGATTTGTACCTTTCGCATGAAGAACTTCTCTTTCAGGCGGTATTCTGCATTGCTAGCACCAGGAAGTCTTGGCTGGCCATGATTTGACTTACAGCAAATCATCAAGCCATCAAATAGAAATATGTGTCTCTCGTGCTTTGCTCCTACACGCGTAAGCGTTCCTTCCATGATGAACTCGTTGCAGCACTGTCCGATGTCTTTGCCCTCCCAACCATCAATATTTTTCTGGATTTCATTCATTTTCTTAATTGCTAGCTGTTTCCCCTTCATCTGCTGAGTATAGAATCGGCATGCAGACTCGCTTCAGTGCAGGGTGGGAGAAAAGCAGCCTATTAGTATACGTGTATTATAAAAACCACAACCACCACTAACAGCAAAAACACAAGATCATCTTTCTCAGTGGTGAAAAATCCACTGAGAATGCAATTTCAGCAGAGTGTGAGCATTGCTGCAAGCCTTGACTGTTAATTTCTTAAGTACCTCATCTGATAAATTTTCTACTTATCTTCTTTGCAATTAACTTTTTACCTAAGCACAGGCAGTAAGAAGTAGGCAAAACCGTTAAGAGCTTCTTAGCCTAACAAACCACTCATTTCCATAGCTGATAAACAATTTTAGACTGCATTAATGTAAAATAAGCACATTCAAAGAAAATAAGCTGTTAAATGTGTTCATGCCCAAGCCTAAAGATTGCACTTTGCAGCAGAGAACTTGCTTGGTAAAGACAACACTGAAACAATTTTAAGAACAAAATCAAGCTTTAGCATGTTTACATAACTGCACAGATATGAGCAATAAATCAAGCAGCATATGGTAAAATCCAAGATTTTGCTACAACAGTGCAACTAATAGTTGCCTATGCACTTCTATTAACCAGTGGTAATTTTAACTAGGAGTTGCATAAAAAAAACCTCTTTGTATTAGGTAGTTCAAGACTGTTCCCCTTCAGTCACACAGAAACATACTTCTACAAGTGTTTTTAGGTAGATAGTTATTATCTGAGTATAATTAACCCACAAACGCTGTAACTTTCTACTTACCAGTGAATTCTCAGAATGTCTCAGCTACCAGTACGCAAGGGCACACAGAAATTAGAACGGTTTTAAAACAATAACAAATTATCTTGGCTTTGATGTCACTTCCTCTGAAAAAGCAGTCTTGTCACAAACTATTTTGTTCATTGTTTACTAAAAGAGGAAACTGGGAGCCCTGGATTTATAGCAAAGCATTAAGAGCAGAAGCAGGAAAAATGGAAACATGTTTACCTAAGCCTTCGTTTTGCAAGACTTTTGGAGCATATCCGTTCCATACTGCTTTGAAGATTTAGTAGGGCAGTTATTGCTTGCTTTAAGCACTCTTTATCCTCTTCATCCTCACTTTTTTCTTCCAATTGCTGTGGACATTGAAATCAAATACAATAGGTGTTACAAGCATTTTAGTATGCGCAAATGCAGATGTTTGACCTAGGAAGAAGAAAGCCAACCATCTGCTGAGTTTGCATGCTCCTGCTCGTTATTAAAAGTTAATGAAATAACCAGGTGCATCACTGACACAGGCAAGAGACACAAATGTCTGCTAAGACCTTAATCTCAGTAAAACATAAGCAGCAGTCACAAGCCACCCCAGATACGAACGCACTCAGGCACCTGTTAGTTACCTCAAAACTAGTTCGGTTTACTTTACACATCCAAAAAAAGGTACCCATGAGAAATGTTAAATCCTAAAAGGAAGTCAAATCCACATACCACACCAGATCAAATCTGTGGGATGCCTGTGTGTTTGTAACATGTACAAACACACACCTGGAACAGGCAAGCTGGACCAAAAGCTAAGCAAAACTCCTTCATTGCATATATAAACATGAGATTACCAAGTCTCTCACCTCACCAATAAGAGTCTAATCAATAATTCAAGTTGGAAGGGACCTTGGAGATTATTTTATCTAACCTCCAACTCAACCACAGAACTAACAGAGATCAGGCTGTTTAGGACCATACCAAGTTTAGAATTTCTCTCAGGAGGGAGAGGCCACAACCCTTTTTGGACAATCTGTTCCAATGTCTGAAAGTCCTCGTGGTAAATTTTTTTTCCTAATAGGTTACCAGGATTTCTCTTATTGACTTTTCAGAGTGGAAACACTATGCAGCTGAGAGAAGTCTGTCTTCCCAATCCATCACAGAGTCAAAGAGAGCAGGAAGGTTTCCCTTCCTCAGCATCCATTTCTTCAGAACAAGTAAGACTGATGTGAGGGGATAGGATCATAAGTGTAGGTAGTGCGGTGTATGTGTAGTGTAGTCATGGGGTAGCCCTTAGAACTCAGCTAGGTAAACATGGAGGAGGAGGAAGTCTGGTTTTTTCCATAGCAAGGAGCTTACTTGTGAAAAGCCTCACACTATCTCAAGGAGAAGATAAAGAGCAAGAACTGGAGGGCAGAATGATCCATCACAGATACATCACATCCCTTCGTCAAAGAAAAACAGATGGATGACAAAGGACTCGGATTACGTCCATAAACCTCCTTACTAGAGGAAAACAGATAGTTAACAAGGACATAAAGTAGCTCAAACTGATAAGAACACTGCAAGCTCGCAAGCGTGAAGGACTGATAAGCTAATCAGCATGTGAAGCAAGAGTAGGCGGGTTTAGGTAATAATTATGTATAGGCGTTAATAAAATAGTCATTGTTTTACTGTATAAATGTGGGGTCCGTTCGCTACCTCGGGGTGCACGCTTTTGTGGCGGAGCGATCCCCCGTGCACCTGCGCGCAGTAAACATACCTACTTTATAACTTCCGAGTTATAGAGTCTACTTTCGTACATCAAGACCACTTCCCCAAGCTTCTCCTCCATCACACGCTCCATTCCTCATGTCACCTTGACAAGCCCTTGCAGTGGGCTTGTTTCAGTACAGGCCTCAAGAGGAAGCCCAAGCTGGATGCAGTTCTCCTGACACAGCCTTGCCAGTACTGAACAAGTAGGCGCTGCCGCCTCCCTCAACCTGATGGCTACACACTTGCTAGTACAGCAGCACGGGCCTTTGCTGCTACAAGCAAGTTCAGCTGTTTTGTGTTCAGCTGACTGTTCACCAGGTCTGTGATTATTTTATTTTAATTCAGCAAAACAAAGGGGAAAAAACAATAACCAGAGCAATGGTGGGAAGTATTCTTCCTCCGTGGATGGGTTGCTTGACTGCTCATCAGAAAACAGAGGTGCACCTAACCACGGCTAGCTTGGAAAACTTGGCCACCTAAGTGCCTCACTACAGAGCTACATTAATGCCTTCATACACCAACTCAACTTTTCTTGAAGGACAAAAAAGATACAGTGACATTTCCAACTAAAACTAGACAAGAAGGATCAATACTAATATTTCATGCCTAACTAGCACTGTGACAAGTTTTATAAAGGAAGATCTGCCAGGGTTTTATCTTAAGATAACATACTAAGATTTTTGGTCTTGAATCTTCATTTAAGCATTACAATGTTTAATGTTATAGTCAGTGAAAAAATGGGGACTACAGCTTAGACATAAAACTGAGATAATTATTTATGGGATTATTAAAAGACAAGTGTTTCAGACTGTTACACATCAAGAACTGGCTCTACACAACTGACAGATTTGTTTTGACAGCTGTGGTAAGTGGCATGGACCAGAATAACAAAGGCCCTCAAAAACAGTACAATCATGCACTTCGCTCCCAGAACAATGCGTAAGTATTGTCTTCCAAAATCTGACTAAATACAACGTATTCATGTTTGACATTTGCATGGGTCATAGAACAGCATTATATTTTTTAATGACAGGAGTTAATAATTCAGTGCAACAGCTGTCAATGCCAAAGACTTACTTTGTGTTTTCAGCCACAAGGATGACCACAAGTTTCATTCTATGCAGCTTTGGTTCATGTAAGTGCAATCTGTCATACTCTTGACCTAAGCAGCATCAGGGATGAGCATCTCTTCACGTGACAACCACTAAAATAGGGCTGACAATGTACCACAACAGACATCACTTCCCAAAAGGTCTCAGGGAGAATAAATCACTTCAAGAAGGAACAGGCTACCCTCATCACATTCCTCTACTCTTCAGATTTAACACAGAGGTATCACCTTCCCTTTGCTTCAGTTGCGCAGATCACTTATGTTTAGAGAGAACCTCAGACAAATGAGGCAGGTGCAGCACCACTGGCAGAAATCTTGAAAAAAAGCTAAGTACAATGTCTAACTACCACTAAAATGTTGCATCTTTCCTGCACAAGAGTTCAAAGGAGGCTCTTCTGCACACTGTCTCTTTGCCAACTTCCATCAAAAGAGTCCGGCTGGATTTCCTACCACCTCTGGGTAGCAACCCCTCAACAATGGACAAGCCTGTTTCAGCCTAGCCTTCTTGAAAACAGATCTTATTAGATCCTGTAAAATTCTACCATTTGCTTTTAAGGGTACCACAGGGTAAGCACCAAAAGGCATGTAAAAACACAGGACAATCATCAATGAAAATCAGGCTCAACGTGCAAAGCTGATTATTTCCTTAATTTTAATACTATTTATATAACCTAAATCATAGAATTGTCTCAGTTGGAAGGGACCTTTCAGATCATTAATGCTCCAGTCAAACACAGATGCGTGGTGCCTTGCACTCAACAGAACACAAATGGGGCACTTTTGTTCCCAAAAGGAGGAAGTTTTTTAAATTTGGAAAAATCTCAAAGGACAATGATCAGGAATTTTCCCTATGTAGCAACATATCAATTCAAATACAGGGAAAAAATATTCCCTGCACATTCTCTTCAGAAACATACTGCCATATATTAAAGTTCATTACTATAAAGCATTCTGTTCTCTGCTTAACTTAAAAAATGGTTGGTTTGGTGGGGTTTTTTTACAGCCATTTCTTTCAGAATCCAGCAATTTTGGTATTCATTATAGAAATGTCCATGTCCAAAAGTAAAACATATGTTTGTGTAGAGAGCTAGAGAGAAAGCAAGTGTTTAACATTTCCCCATCAGAATCCATTGGAAGCAACCTGTATTTCCAACCACATATATAAACTAGCAGGTATAATTATGCTTCAGGTTTCACATTTAGAAAGTGGTGTGCATCATCACACATGTAAAACCGACACAAAAGGCAATTCAGACAGTGCTGTGCACTTCTATGAAGATACTCTCTGTACGAAGAAAATAAATTTTAAAATAGATATTCTAGCATTATATAATTAGCACACACTGCTATCAAACCCAGTCTTAGAAGTGAGCTTAAATCACAGCAATGAATTTCATCTTATGCTGCTCCCATACAGTTTGGAAGAGGAGGTTATGGAAAGTGAAACGGCATCAGCAGAAACACATGCAAGTTTCTTTGAAAATCCCACCCATTCTTCTATAGCTGTGCAGTGCCCCCTAATGAATGAAGCAGACAGATGCTAAGTAAGAGTGCTTTTTCAGGCACTGGTTGGGTTTTTTGGCTGGAGGGGCTGGGTTGGGGTTTGTTTTGGTTTTGTTTTTTTTTTTTAGATAAAATGTTCTGTGGACAATATTATATTATCATGGGAAGGAGGAGCAGATTTCTGGTTATCAGCAGTATTACAGTAGTTGTATTTTTTAATAATCATATGAGAAAATATTGCTTTAGAACAGTTGCAATGACTCACAGTACTATATACACAGGATCCTGGCCACTCAAGGAAAACAAACTTGGGAAATAAATGGCTTCAGGAAGTTTCTAATTTTAAAAAAAAAAGGATTCTACATTCTAGGCCACAAGCTCTGAAGATATAGACAAGTGGAGAACAAGGTATTTTGTTCTGCCTGTTGCATAACACAAGGATTAGATATTTATACCATCAGGAAATTCCAAACAGATAGAAAAAAAATCATCCTCATCCAGCGCAAAATTAGACTCTGGTAGTCCTTCTCCTACGCTGCCAGGGACAGAAACAGAAGATACATTTATACTCCTGATGAGAAGATCAGATATAACAATACCAGTAGGTGTCATAGACATAAAATCATCCACTTCAGGGCTTACACGCCAACCTGGACTCCCATTTTCCTAAGAGATAATTCTAAAGCTAACCACTGAAATTCGTGAACTGCAGGTTCCAGAGTTCATGTGGGAGGAGAGACAAGTAATCAGCTTCTATACACAAAAGACAACAGCATATGGGAGGCAGGGAAATCACCACTGAATTTGCTTAATTTAACTCAAGATCACTTGATTGTAGGCGTTCATAATATTTACTGTCCCTCAAAACATTAATCCAAGAAGTTTAGTGCGTAAGTGGTTTCACATTACAAGTGGAAGCTGCACACAGCAGCACTCAGAATGGGCTCGATCTTGTGCTGCTTCAGAGAAACCTCTTCAAAACCCACTATATAATTTCTTCTGATATCCCAAAGCCCACAACAAGGCAATGAAACACTTGTATCGCTGGCAAAGAAAGCCTGTAGTGTAACTTAGCTCTCTGCTCTGGAGGGAAATGCTACATAAACAAACAATGCTCACAAGAACTTGGGAGTGTGCTGACACCAGTTACTCCAGCTACGTTTTTAATGCCTCACCCTTTCCCTCAACATCTTTCTCAGAACAGGGTACCTACCAAAAGGCAATCCTGAAACAAGCTATTTTATGACCAAGAATTAAAATGAACAGTGTTTCTCCTCTGACAAACGCAGGCAGGTCTGCTGGCACTCTGCTGTGAAACAATCCTGGAAGCTGGCTCAATAGCACTCAGCTGCCTCAATAGCACTCAGCTGCCTGTGAACTCTTTTTGACTTTTTGCAATTCCTCTAAATAATAAAACCAGCAGTATGCTTGGAAAAAAAGTGCTCTCGCATCCAGAAACTTCACTTTTTAGAAAGCATCAGGAAACCATCTGCAACAGCAAATGGGGACAACTGCAGGGAACACTTACACACTTCTGGAAAATGCTGGAGGTCTAAGGGCACTTCACATGTGGAAGCTGAAAGGAAACCATATTCCTGGGCATACATACGGAGCTTTAATGAACTGGAATTGCAAAAGGCATTTTGTTTTCATATGGAGTCAGACAATCTTGAGCACACTGTGATAAAAATACGCTACACTTATGTAACTGTTTATTTAAATTTACATGACAGCAGGAGTATTACTTGCATTAAGAGTGGAATACCATCTATACCAAAGTAACAGCAAAAGTATTTTCTAGACAAAGTTTAACTATGCCTTCACAGCTTAATTTTTTAAAGTAACAATAATCACATAACCTTATATAAAGTCAAATATCAAACCTCAGATACCAGATAGTTACAAAAAGCCTCCAGTATTCTCTTAGAAGTACATTTTAAGAGAAATTGCTAGATAGCTGTCATCATCTATTTCACATGAAGTTTTAACTTGCATAATATAAAACACTGTCAGCCCATTGTAAAATATGCTGTACAAGTAAAGCATTAAATCAAGAAGCATTTCAACCTTCAGTACAAGTTTCCCAGTTCTTTCACAGGTTGACTGTGTACCTTAAATTTTCCACATATCTTTGAGATCAGTTTTAGGCACATCAAGCTCTACCTGTGCCCAAAAGAGTGAAACCGCATGGACTAAAGTATGTGCATTTAAGGACTAAAGTATGTGCATTTAAGGAACTGCTGCTTTGATTACTCAATGTGGATGCTCTTATTTGTGGAGAGGAGAATGAAATTAAAATAAATCTCTTTTAGAAGTTAATTATACTACTCTGAAGTAAGTACCCAGATGCATACTAATGACAAATCAGGAAAAGATATTCAGAAATATACAGCACACAGAAATCTGTCAGCTGACATGTTACCAATTCAACAGTTTTCCTTAACAGGTTTGTGTGTCCAATCTGCCATTAGTATTCCCATGAATGAGCACGGCCTGCCAGGAGTCTATATTTCAGGTTAGGTCTGCTCAAGTGCTACTGCATCTTGCTAGTTATTTCAACGGGAGCCTGCTCAGCACAAATGAGTGTATTTTTGCTCTCAGTTTCTGCAACAGGGAAGGGATTCATGTATGTGAGCAATTCAATACTGAGCTAACATAATATTCTTGTTTTCAAATATGTTCCTTGATTTTCTCATAAAACCATTCCCTAAACAGTCATACTTTTTGTAGGCTACTAGCTGCAGTACATGCATTTTGTATGTACAGATTACATTACTAGGGAAATGGTTACTTTGTTTACAGGAGACTTTGTGTTCTATTCTTCCAAAATAGGGGGGGTTGGGTTTTTTGGCAGGGTTTTTTTTGCATATGCTGATGTCTCTTCCACAGCAGATTCATTACCTTTCTGCAACAAAATGTACAAGTTCACATAGATCCTTCCAGAGCCTTCATGCTCTGAAATTCTCTTCTTACTGTCACTTTGGTTTGTCTCATCATTATTAGCAGACCTGCAGAATACATTAGAAATTTAAAATTTATAATTAAGTTGACAACAATAAGTAGTTTGACCAGAATTCGAAATATCACAACATATTTACCTATGTGCTTCCACACTTGTTATTGAAGTCTTCCATTTTCTTCCCCCAAATTTTCCATGGTAGTAAAGACAATTCAGTTTGAAAATATATTTCCTCTTTTGTAATTCTGAAGTGGGTTAAAATCCACTTTCACTGCTTCAACAGAATTGAAGTCTGATCTTTGCCAGCCAAGTTTGCAATGCAATAAGCTCAACTGGATGGCACCTCTGTGCTTGGATAGAAACGTATGAATTTTTCAATGTTGCCTAAGATGAATTCACAGCTTCAGAGATCATTCTGGGAAGCAGAGTAACCCTGTTGATTTTAAGAGGAACCCTGCTGATTAAGGGAAAAACAGCAAAGGAAATGAGGGATGACAAGCAGAATCCCATCTGTAGACTTGGTCTACAGAAGTCATCAGCGCAGCTTGTTGTTTTATTTGTTTGTTACTGTCTACATCTTTCCACTGAAGATATCAAGGTATTGACAGAAAACATAGACTTTCACTGCTGTAAGAGCAAACAGAGAAATGGGACTAAATCCACAGCTCCCTGTCCAGAAAAACTTTCAAAGAAATCAAGATACCCAGTCTCAACCAAAGTGCTACTTTGCTCCAGGGATGTTGCTTTTGCACAGAAGGTTAACAGGAAGGGAGATAGAAAAGGACAGAAAGATATACTGCTGCCATTAAAAAAACCTATACAGCAATACAAGTATATCAAGGACTGACTACATCATGATGCCACAAGTCACAAAAGCTAACATCATCCTATAGGATGACACAAGAGGCCTAATACTGAACCCTCAATAGATTATTTCTGTCAAAACTTTTATTTAAAAGGGAAAAAAATCCAACTATCACAATTTGTCGAAGTTCCTGTAACACCCATCTGAGAGCTTATCCTCATTCAACATAAACCACTGCCATGTAAGCTAAAGGGCTATCTACCATCATTACCAGAAGTGAATGAAAACTAGGAACAGATCACCACTCCCCAGAGAACAGTCTGCCCCAGTACTGCTCTCCCAAAGTACTGGTAGAATTTGTCCTGCGGGTATTCCTAGAAAATGGATCAGAAAGTAGGACTCTGGAACCCTACAGTTAAACACATATGTGAAGTCAAAAGTCAGAGTTCAGTTAGCGCTTCACCTGACTCCCCAAAGAGGGCATCATCTAGATAAGAACAGCCTGGCCCTGTGCCATCGTACTCCCTGCTTCAAGGGATCAAAGTACAGTGGTTGTTGGTCCTGCAGACAATTGAGAGTAACACAGCTCAAGTGCCACTGAGGACTGTAAGCAAAGCAGGAGGAGGAATTTGATACTTTTACTTTTGTTAGATTTTTCACAGAATCACAAGG
>VZTU01018049.1:0-12174 GCA_013400835.1 Zapornia atra
CATAGCCATTTGTATCTTAACCTGGTTAAATACAGATGTGTATACTTTTCCATAGGATCCAATGTTGACATACAATTAAATATTTTTTTAATATAAACTCTTATTTATTATCTAGATTTCTAGACACTGTAATCAGAGCAGTGTTTTTTACACTATGGGGAAATCTGAACAATATCAGCCTAGCTGCTACATGAAGATGACCATTTGAAATAAAAATGTGTTATGTTTTTGCAACAATTTAACTTTTTAAAGAAAAACGATTGAGTTATATTAGATAATAATTTCATTTCTCTGTGTGTTTTACATATAACACATAGCAAAGCAGTAATGAAAAGTTACTTTTTTTTTTTTGACCCCTCTTGCAACTCAGTATTCTTTACTCAACTTTGATATGCATCCATTTTACCAAAACAGGTTTTTAATACAGTTCACACTACAATAACTGGATAGATTAACTTCCAAAATCTGTCTTAAACTCATTCTGGAAACTTTAAGGCAATCCAGCAGGTCAGTATCTTCACCCATGTAAGAACATTTTTAAACCTTTGACTGGTAAGTTAATTTTCTAGCAACATTACCATGGCCCCTTTCAAACACATGACAAAGGTGGTTTACTTCTAAAAGTGTGCCCTTAAAGTATTAACCATTTATATAACATAATTTCTGCTTGCTGTAATTTAAAAAATTCACCACAACTAAAAAAGGCCAGCTATTACTTTGCTCAACTATGTATGCACCACTGCACCAACATATATACGTGTGTGTCTGTGTATATATAGATAAGCAAAGAGAAGGTGTAAGCACTTATTTTCAGATAGTAAAACAAAAAGGATTATAT
Source organism: Zapornia atra (assembly GCA_013400835.1). Taxonomy (NCBI): domain Eukaryota; kingdom Metazoa; phylum Chordata; class Aves; order Gruiformes; family Rallidae; genus Zapornia; species Zapornia atra. The sequence goes on from VZTU01018049.1 coordinate 839, forward strand.
ATATCAAACTCTTCAAGGCACACAGTCAATTTTAATTTAATGCTTTCCAAAATTAATTTGCCTCTATTTTTTTTTTAATTTTCAAACATATTAATTCCTGTCTCTTCTCCATTTAAAGAAAATGTGATTCTAGAGCCAGTATTGCTCTTCCAACCTCAACAAACAGCAAGTCCACCCTCCTTATAAACATTAAAGGTAGCCCCATGCATGTATTTATAAGGATAATCATACGAAATCTCAGGTACCTTTAGTATCTTATGAAGTTTAATACCTTTAGTATTTTATGGAGTTACATAGCTGTATCACTTTTTAAGCATCATTAAACTATAAAAAGAGTATTCATGAAAATCCATTTTTAATCCTACTTTTTATTCTTCCAATAATAAAATTAATCTGATCCCGGAGTATCAGTATCTTATTTTAACACTCATGATACAGTAATTTAAGATAACTTATGCAAAAATTGAATATTAAGAGGACTGTAACTTTTAAACAAAAGTGGGTTTCAATTCAGTTTCTGAGACTCTTTCCACAGTCATTTTATGTTACTGTACCTTAGGGCTAATAAAGTGTGCAAGAACTTGTTTAGGGGGAAAAAAAATAAAGTAAAAGAAATAACATAAACTAGTTGAAGTTTACCACGTAACATACAGAAGCACAAGAAAAACTTGAGAACCCACCAGCAGAACATATCACAGGCCACAAGACTTGGCTGAAAACCAGCATTTCAATGTAACTATAACTTTTCTTCAATCGATAGCTGATCAGGCTATTATACTGATTGTTGCTCCAGCAGCTTATAAATAAAAAATCAAATTGACTGTGGCAAGTCTATAGAATGGAAACATCTCTAGAAGCTCTGCATTATTTCAGAAGTTGTACCCCATGGAAAGTCTTTTTAAAAGCTTAACTGGCAAGTATATGTTAAAATATTTTGTTTTCCATCTAAAACTACACTAAATTCCAATCCTCAGAGACAGGATTTCCAGTTTATTTCTCTCTATACACACACACTAAACTGAAGAACTGCAACATAGAAAAGTGCTGTTAAAATTTTGAAAAAAGAGCAAGCTTAGTGCAAATAAGTGACTGTAGGTCTCTTCCTCAGAAAATAGAAAAACCAAAACACCAAAAAGACTGGATTGTGTTCTGCAATACATAAAAGATAGTTAAGTAAAAATGTAGCTACATAAAAGGATACCAAAACAAATTCAAAGTAACGCAGATTCCCATCTTTCCTTCAAGCCTCAAAATAAAGGAAATAAATTCTAGCAGTATGTTCTGGCAAAATATTTATGAGGAAAAATTCAGCTGTAAAGAACTGTAAGACCAAGTTTTGGCAACAATACACAGAACATCAGATAGTTTATACCTCCATTCACCCTATTCAAAAACCTTAAAGAGACCTGGAATTAACTTATAATGATGTAATACATTATTTGGTATGTTTAGCAGTTATTAAGTATATTAATTTATTTACAAGCAAACTGAACTTCAGAATCTAGAGCATATACAGAAAGCACTGCGAGCAACAAAATCTTCTCATGGTACTAGAAGTATATTTCAAACAGATCAAGCTCAGATCAGTATTTTCCCAATTACTTTTGATATGTACATATTTGTGTCCCCCATCCTACGAAGACTTCAATTGGCTCTGAAGGACCCCTAATGGAAAGCAGAAGAGGAGTGGCGTAAGAGTGAATTTAACATTTGTCTATTTGTCAAGGGCATATACACACGCAGACACCAAGACTGTTTCAGAAGTTCAGTTAGTAGGGACTTCTACATCAATATTCAAAGCACTTCGGTTTTGATTTAGTAGTTTCGTACTGCAAGTTTGCCATTACCGCTGCCAACTGACCTAAGGACTTCTTGTCACAATCACTAAATAGCCTCTTAACTGCAAACTGCCTTAGAGGCTTTTCAGAGATATCAATAGAAAAACACAGCTAATGCTATTTTCCTTTGAATAAAAAGCTATCTTTTTGCACCCTGGAAGACAGCAAGAACTGACTAGCCATGAATAAGTGCTATTTAAAGGTCCCTAATTGAAGTTCAAATTAGTTTGGTCCTGAAAGTGTCTACAACCACTTAGTAATAAAAATAAAATAAAAATTTCCAAATCTTTGGAAGTTTTCTGTTTTGAATTTTCAAATTTAACCTTCAGCCTAGCTTAATTAATCAGTGTCATCTACTGCTGTTATTACTCTCTCACACACATTAATACTCAACCATAACACGTAACATCCAAATCCATTTACTTCTCTGATCTAGATGGTACTCTGAATATAAATTTCACCATTACGCCAATGGATGTCTTCTAGCAAACATAATCAGAACTGCTACTCTCTCCAGGAGTAACAGTCTTTTAAATACAAGCTTCACTTCTGGTAGGAAAGTATGGCTTTCATGTGCATTTCCATGGACTGTGACCAGACACAAACACCTGAGGAGGCAGATGGTACAGCATTAACGGTAACTTAAATAAATTATACTGTCCTTCACAGCTCATACTTTTCCCATATCATCACAACTATAAGTATATTTAATCAGCAACCTTTTAGCCCCTTGCTCTAGTGCATGGGTGAGCAGTCAGAAAAATAACACCCACATATTCAGCCTGAATAGACAAAACTGAAAATGGACTATAACTTTGCCCCTTGGACAAACTTCTCAGAGAAGAAGAGCATGAGAAAAAAGTTGTAACCACAGCATTGATATTACATATTGACAAAAGTCCTCTGTGCAGGCTTAACAGCAGCCTAACAAAAACCCAAATAATTTACTACCTAACTTAGCACAGACACACATTAACTAAAATCACTGGAAGTCTCTTGCACAACCGATAAGGAAATTGCTGTAGAGAAATACAGAATATAACCACCAGATCATATAGGTTGGAAAAGACCCTTGAGATAATAGAGTCCAACCATTAACCTAGCATTGCCAAGTCCACCACTAAACCATGTCCCAAAACACCACATTAAATACCTCCAGGGACGGTGACTCTACCACTTCCCTGGTCAGCCACTTCCAATGCTTGGCATCCTTTCTGGTGCACCCTGAAGCCATTTCCTCTTGTCTTATCACTTATTACTTAGGAAAAGAGACCAACACCCACCTGGATAAAGACTCCTTTCAGCACATAGTGAAAAGGTCTCCCCTCAGACTCCTTTTCTCCAGCCTAAACAATCCCAGTTCCCTCAACTGCTCCTCATAAGACCTGAGGAAAGACCCTTCAGCAAATTCATTGTCCTTTGGATGTGCTCCAACACCTCAATGTCCTTCTTGTAGTCAGAGGCCCAAATTGAACACAGTACTCGAGGTGCAACCTCATTAGTGCCAAGTAGAGGGGGACCATCACTTCTCTAGTCCTGCTGGCCACACTACTTCTCATAAAAGACAGGATACCGTCAGTCTTCTTGAACACCTGAGCACACTGCTGATTCATGTTCAGCTATCTGTCAACCAACATCCCCAGGTCCTTTTCCTCTGGGGACCATTTTAGCCACTCTTCCCCAAGCCTGTAATGTTACATGGGGCGGTTGTGACACAAGCGCAGGACCCAGCACTGACCCTCATCAAACCCCATACACTTGGCTTCACCCCACCAATCCAGCCTACCAGATCCCTCTGTAAAGCCTTCCTACCCTCAAGCCAACCACCACTCCCACACAACTTGGTGTCTACAACCTTACTGAGGGTACACTCAATGCACCTGTCCAGATCATTGATATATACAAAAGAGAACTGGCCCCAGTACTGCCCCTGGGGCACACCACTTGTGACCAGCTGTAAAGTGGATTTAACTTCGTTCATCACAACTCTTTGGGCATGGTGAGGAGGATGCCTGTCCAAGCCATTAGCAGCCAGTTTCTCCAGGAGAGTGCTGTGGGAAAAGGCATTACTAAAGTTCAGGTAAACAACATTCACAGTCTTTCCTTCATCCACTAAGTGGATCACCTTGGCATAGAAGGAGGACAGGTTAGTCAAGCACGACCTGCCTTTCAGAAACCCATGCTTACGGGGCCTGATCACCTGGTTGTCCTGTATATGACATATGAAGGCACTCAAGATGATACATTCTATGACCTTCTCCAGCACCGAGGTCAGACTGAGAGGCCTGTAGCTCTCTGGATCCTCCTTCCAGCCTTTCTTGTCACACTTGTTAACCTCCAGTCAACCGGGACCTCCCCACTTAGCCAGGACTGATGATAAATGATTCCAAGTAGCTTGGGGAGCACTCCCACCAGCTCCCTCAGTACCCTTGGCTGGATCTTATCTGGCTCCATAGACTTATGTGTGTATGCCTAAGTGGTGTAGCAGGTTGATAATCATTTCCCCTTGGATTATGGGGGCTTCCATTTTTTTCCTGAGTTCCAGTCAAAGCTGTCTGTCCAGCAGGTCAATCTTCTTACCTGCTGGCTCATCTTTTGGCACACAGGGATGGTCTGCTTCCGTGCCTTTAAGATTTCCTTCTTGAAGAGTGTCTAGCTTCCCTGGATTAATTATAAATCTAATCTATAATTAGATGGAAATCTAATTATAAAACCATATTATAATCTGTTCTCATTTTAAGAATATAAAGCATTTTAAAGGATTGTAATATAAAATCATTCATTTTATTCCATAACAGAACTTCAATTTGATAGAGAAATTTTGACACTTTCTGCAGTAACATTTATCTTATTTTAAATACTGAAAACATTTTCATCACAATCACATGATTAAAAACTCAATGAGCATCAAAAATTTAAAAAAAAACCAATTTAGAAAACAAAGACCCTTAGAAAAATTTGAGTCCCTTAATTATTTTTCAGAACAAGGTCTTCACAAGCACAAAGACATGATCCTACCGATGCTTTCTCACAACTCCATGTATTGTTGAATGCAAATTAAAATCTGTATTCTGTTCCTCTCTAACATGAGTGGCCCTATAAGTTTGAATGAGTTCTCCAATTAGCAAAACTTTTTTTTTAATGTATTTAAAAAATATAAATAAGAACGTTAATAAAAATTAATATTTAAATTTGGGGGAGTACCTTTCATTAATTCATTATTAATAACATTAATGATACAGAAAACATTCGCTAAGCTTACTGTAATTAGTGAAAAAAGTACAAATTCTGTAATAACAAACTGAAATCCACCAGACCCTCAGAGAACTGCTAACCCTCTAGTTATAAACAGTCCCGTTCTTAATGGAGTCAGCTCATCTCAAAGATAATTTGTGTGAGGGAAAAAAATAAATACATTGCCTCCTTTGCATTTTTCCTAATGTTTTTCCTTATAGCCTGAATCAAACTAGGTTTAGTTTATATGATTATATACTGCAGAATCACTTTGCCCTGGTGTTACCATTCCCTTTAGATGGCTACATAAAGCCAGAGGAAACCCCATTTGTCTCTTGACATTTTCATGGCTTTAAGCTTTCTTCAGCATTAGAGAAGATATGTCTCGTGCAAATATAAGGACAGAGAATTCAAAAGCCCACTCCATTTGTAGGAGGCATCTACACCCTTTAAGAATAAGTCTTTAATATACTTTGCCCAATGAAGGCACAGGGCAATCCCTGAACAATTCCCAGGTTTTTTTAAAGAGCCTTTACAGACAGTAACAGTAATCCTCAGCAGCTAGGTTCAGGGGGTAGTGCCTGACAAAGAGACCTCTGGACACTGTGAAAAGCCCAACATAGCAACAGGACCCCAAGCATGGACCCAACCACAGCAAGGATAATGATGAGCTTTTCCCAGAAAGCAGGTACCTATTCTGTATATATTAGAATAGGTGAAGTATGTCTAAACCTGCTCACCTTACAGATCTCAGAATCACAGAATGCGTTAGGTGGGAAGGGACCTTTAGAGGTCATCTAGCCCAACCCCCCTGCAGTAAGCAGGGACATCTTCACTAGATCAGGTTGCTCAGAGCCCCATTGAGCCTGACCTTGAGTATCTCCAGGGATGGGGCCTCCATTACCTCTCTGGGCAACCTGTTCCAGTGATCTACCACCCTGATCCTGAAGAACTTTTTCCTAATATCCAACCTAAATCTACCCTTTTCTGGTTTAAAATCATCACCTCTGGTCCTACTGCTACATGTCCTTGCTACACGGTTCTTCCCCAGATACTTCTACTACTTCTCCTACTTTAGTATGGCCAAAAGAACAAACACAACAGCAAGTATCTCTTCAGCAGTTATTTTCTTGAGAAGTCCATAGCTTAGAGTAACTATTTGTCATCCCTTTTGGGTCCCATTCATTCGGTACACTCACCCAGAGCTGCCCCTCTTCCCCAAAGTGTTCATAGAACAGCCTATTTCACTTGGAAGGGAACTTCTGTAACCATCTGGTCCAACTGCCTGAGCATTTCAGGGCTCACCAGAAGTGTGATGAGGGCAAATCGTATGATTTTTGATATGAACAGAAGCACAAGGACTACAGTGCCTTGCCATGGCCATGGTGTCACACAACTTTTAAGAATGCAATACCTCATAATCAGAGTAAAATCCTTCAAAATATGTACAAAAAATGAAACATAAGCAATAAGCATACTCAAATATTGATATCCACTGTGGTAATGCCACTGTGAACTGCTTTTATAGAAATAACACATCACAATAAATCCCTTTTTAAGCATTTTTTTGAAGTAAAAGCAATAAAACAACAGTTCTAGCAACAGATTTAGGGCTACAACCTTGAAATCAGCAGTTTTCCAAATGGAAAAAAATGTGTTTGGACGTTTTGTACCTTAACATGTGCTTGCACACCCTATATCCAGTTTCCAAAGAAAATAGTTTTTAATATTTTCAGCCCTTACTGCCAATTTCCAACTGTATTCCATGGACTACAAGCATTGTATTCCAGTACAGATTGCTTTGCCCTGTACAGCATCTACAATAGCCTTATAATCCAATGGGAAGATGAACAGAAGCAAGAACCACATTTTGGAACCACCCATGTTACCAGCATAATTATTTTAACTACTTTTTCCTAAAGCAAACAAACAAAAAGCCCAAAGCATTACTGTTGCATAGTCATCTAAAATTATTTTACATATATGCACAAAAACCTGTCATCTTTTCCAGAAGGACTGCACTCAAATAACAGAAGCAATAGTCCTGGAGTCTAAAGGTGGATGAAATGGACAAGATGTGACTTATGTTTCACTGCATTTTAAAACTTGCCTGACTAGTTAATATTGGCGTATCACCATGCCATATGTTACCAGACAAGGAGATTCACAAAAAATAGCAAAAACATCCCAATTTGGTTCTTTGATCTACTGGTAAAACTATTACCAGATTTGCTAGTGGGAACGTTAAAAATCAGAATTTACTCCTTTACCATTTTAAGTGGACATTTTTAAATCAGCTTCCAATAAACTGCCTAAAATTTTAAATCTTTTGATACTAAGTTAGCACTATAGTTTGGACACGGTTGATTTACTTAAAATTAAAACTTACAACTTGGTGCAAGTGTGACAGAGGACATATTTTATATCAGTTGAAATGACCAACTTAAAGTAAAGCCATTTCCAAAATCTTCTCCAGAACTCATACAAAAATCAAACTGTGATCCCTTTAATGACAAATAGCAACCCCCATTTTTCTTATATAGGCATTGTACAGGCATGAGTAACATTTTCTTTCCAAGGATCCAAAATGCCTTTATAAATATTATGACCATTCCTCCAGCTCTGTTACAAAAGGCTTGAAAAGTTTACTAGACAGTATCTGTAACAATGTGATCAACAGGAAATATTTGCCTCATGTACATAAACTAAGGCAAACAGATGCCACATCCAGCTGCTAAAAAACTGCAGAAGGGTTCTATAAAAATGCCATCCCTAAAAATATCTTTAGGAATATCCATCATCACTTTAACAAGCAAGTACATGTAAAGTAAAAAATTTAATTCACTTTAAGTCAAAACACTCGCTGCGATTGCTTAAAATTGATGTGAACGTAAATCTGCTCCTCCAACTATATCCTACAATGGAATTTACATTTTTAAGTCTTGGCTTCATCAAAAGAGTGGACAGAACCCCCAGAATTCATTTCAGCCACTCCAAAAATAAACCTGTCAACTGAACAATGTAAAAGAGCCCACTGCGTCAGAAGAGCAAAAGTCTTCATATTGGCCAATCCCAGACTCCGCAGGAAGAAAGACCATGGATACCACTGTACATTTAAAAAGTCTACATACTGCTTTATTTTACATGAAGAAAACTACAAATAACTTTCCACAGAAAGAGCACCACTTCTGGAGGCATAGGTCCAGAGAACAGGTATCATTGCTTAAGGGATACCAGGAGATAAAATAAGACTGAGGTCATACCAGGCCTTATAAGAAAAGCTAAATCCAACTTTAAAATTTAAGGTATTTATTTTTACTAACTCAAGCAAGGGTTATTTCCAAATAAATCTTCAGCCATTAGAACTGTGAGATAACCAAAATGGGAAAACAGCCCACACCTTGAATTGTTAATACATATACATCTCATATATACATTGTATATATTTCAAAGTAACAAAGTAGTGAAATGTAACAGATGTTAAAATACAATGTCTGAAACATCTTGCAACACTTTATAGATAATCTACCATTTACAATGCACTTAAAGGTAGATTTAGTCTGCATGACTTTAAATTTACAACTGGCAGCAACCTGAAACCCCTAGCATACTAGGGAAAATGCCCTACACAAAAATTATAGCTAAAAACAAAAAAAAATTTAAAAAATCAAGATTTGTTTAACAGATTTTTCCTTCATTATTAGGATCAAATTAGTTTTACATGAGCAGAAAGAACGTTCTTGTAAGGCCATTGAAGAGTCCAAAATGGCACAAACTGGCAATATCAGGCTGTAAAACACACAAGCATATTAGACCCCTGCAGACTGAAAAACCACCTCGTGAACCTGAACAGACTCAAGTAAACATGGGCAAGAGGTATTGTGAACTTTACACTTAAAGATTCATAAAAAGCTTGGTTCCATCACACCACAAACTTTTTTCCATTTGGTGTTGCAAACTTTCCTGGAAGTTGGTTTCAGTAAGCCAGGAGGAATCAAGCCAACTGCTCAGATACACACCATACTTAGATGTCTTAGCAGTTCTGTAAACATTTGGAGAATGCCAGTTATTGCCCTTAAGACTGCAATCCAGTTGTTCCTCTGGACCAGAAATATGAGTTACAGCACAATTGTATTTTGGCACCTACAAATCTATACAGCTATCATCATCCTGAACGTCAGCCTGACACCACATAAACAGCTAACCCTGTCTAGACATATATTCTTCACCAAGCTCTGGCAGTAGTTGTCTCACTTGGAAAGAAATGCAAAGGAGATGGTCTAACAGCCCACGGTGTTCAAAGACATGCAGAAGGCAATCAGGGAGCACATAACTAAATCATAGAACCATAGAATGTGTTTGGTTGGAAAGAAACATTAAAGGTCATCTAATCCAACCCCCAATGAAGTACTTAAACTGAATTGAGTACCAATATGGCACTGACTGATCAATAGGTATCAAAATCCTTGTAGATGCGTATCTGTGAACATCACAGATGTAAGTGTGGCACCAGGTGTACTGTTTTCAATCATTTCTGTCTGGAGGTAGAATTAAACTGAAAGAAAGCCTTAGACTTCAATATAGCAATGGTCAAAATAAAGAGTTGGATAAAAAGCATGTCCAAAGGTGATAGACTCTATTTTAACCTTCACTGTCTCAAGCTGGTGGGTACAAAATGTACCTACTTACTTCAATGAGCTACAGTAAAATACCATCACAAGTTTAAAGGAGAAGGAATGTGCATGTGGATGTTGTGATGTTCCAGACTAATAGCCTTATTGGTGAAGTTAATCCCAAAGACATGTAAATGACTCTCCTAGTCTCCTGGGTTTTGTCATCTCACCTTCCAAACAGTTTGCAAAATAAGTTTGCACAAGATTCTCAAGAATCTCTTCAAGAGGTTCTGAAAAAGGCTCTGGGATTCCTTACTATTCATTGAGCATCCAGGCATCACCTGTTTAAACGCTGCTGTGATTTTTCTTATTTCAAGTCCTAACAGCATGGAGTTCACTGCTGTTAACAGACTTTGACTACTCCGCAAACACTGTGTGAAAATGCTTAGCTATCCTGTACTAGTGACTGTGAAACTAACATCCTCAAAAAAAAAATAAAAGTACTAGAACACTAGCACCAAGTTAGTTAGACCTTCAAGTCATGGATACAGGTGGGCTCAGAAGAAAGTTGTAAGTTTAAGAAATGTGTGCGGAAGAGCAAAATACGAAGAGCAGAATAAAGCAAAACAGTCAAAAAGCACTGAGAACAAAACTAATTACGGGAGGCTACAAAAACAGATGTTCAAGTACCGTGACAAAAACTATACAAAGTTTCGCTATAAGGCTGCGATAAGATGGCAAGAAGTGTATTTACACTGCAATTGACAGGCAAAAAGAACTGCTAAGACAGGAAAGGAAAATTGCTTTTAAGAGAAACTGTAGCCTCCTGAGTAGAGCCAAACCTACAGAGAAAGTTCATCAAGGAAATAACCCAGAGGAAAGAGTTAAGCTCAGGTGCTGAGCTATCAAGAGGATAGAGTCAACCCTATTATACTGATGAGAAGGCTCAAATCCTAACCCCTTTGAAGACCAGATTTACAAAGACTGTTTTAGATACCTGAAGATTCGGATAGATTTCAGAAACACTTCAACACCTGACTCCATTTTAGTAGGCACACAGGCATTTAATTTTAAAAATCAAATTATTTCCCTACAACTTAAAAGATTCCGGACGTTTGAAAACTTGACCATGCACAGCTTGGCCTCTGAAGGGGAGGAGCAAGAGAAATCACTGCCAAGATTTCCAAATCTCTGGGCCGGAGAACTATTCACAAGGTTTTCCTTCCTGTTGACAGGGCTATCGTTTTTCGGGTGCAGAGAAGGAAAGATCCTGTTGTTCCTCCGAACTACTTTTAAACACCCCCCACCCCCCGTTGCAACCTTGTCACATCAGTAAGCACACCCACCACAGCACACAGATACCAACAGTGGTGGGTTGGAGCTATGGCACAGGTAAGGCTTGGACGGGCGGGCGCGGGGAAGGGTGGAGCATCAGAGGAGCCAGATGAATACAAGCCCGGCCGAGAGACGCCAGGCTCTACTACCGCGGCACCAGGCCTGCTCCTCGCCCCACAGCCCAGATGAAGGGAGAGCGGGGATCTAACTGGAAACAGCACCCGCGCCCCCCTGCTATGCTTAGCTCGGCGCGGGTGGGCAGCCTTTACAGGGGGGCGGGAGGCGGCTTTCCCCTTTCACTTTCAGCCGGCTCCGC
>VZTU01018049.1:12451-28523 GCA_013400835.1 Zapornia atra
GCTCGGAGCCCGGCGGAGGGGTGCGGGGTGTTGCCGACCATGGGTGCCTCGGGGAGTGGCTGGTCATCCTCGGACGGTCCCCCCGCCGCCACGGCACCTTATTTTCTCTTACCCAGCCAGTCACGGAAGCCGCCGCCACATCGGCTGGCGCAGGTCTGGGCCCCAGGCTGGAGCCATTCCCTCTCGGCCTTTGCAGTCAGAACGTGTTTGCTCGCTCAGCCTGCGCGATGACCTTAGGCTCGTTCCCTCAAGCTTTGTCCTCAAACAGCAGCAGCAACCTTAGTTAGCACCGGCTGCCACCCGTCTGTGTTACCACGGAAAATGAATCAAGAACTGGCTGGACAGTGACGATCAAACCACAAACTCCCGGTCTGGACAGAAGAAGATAAGCTTTTGGACAGTTCTCCCTGCGGTTGCTTTAAGGTGCTGAGAAGACTTGGCTTAGAATGGCAAAAACTAGGGCAGAGCATCCAAGTGGTGAATGTCATACCATAGTGTGATGCACTGGAGAAACTTAAATGATTACTTTCACTGCTAAACCTATTCTGTGGGCAAAACAGTTTCAGTATGTAATAGAATAATACTTATTTAATAAACAGTGCATTAAGAGACAGAGAATGAAAAAGATTTAGCACTATGGCACTGGAACAGTATACTAAAGTAATTTTCATTTTCCATACTACTTAAACAGAAAATAAGATGGTTTAGGCTGTATGACCCCATTAGAACTGACTGCAGGGTTCCCAAAGGTGGCAATGAATTTTTCTTACATAACGTATGCCCTTTTATCAGACTTTTTACAAGTTATGCCATACATTTAAAAAAAAAACAAAACTTTTACCTGAATCACTGTAAAAGTTGAAAGTTTGATGGACATTTCTGAAACATTCACCCTCAGCAGACAGAAAGAGCAATTCTAGGAGCTCCTGGTTTTTTGCATTAATCTTCCACTGCAGTATTATCCCAGCTAAAAAATGTTACATAGATCAGTCAGATGGTAGTTTCTTCTTGGATGTAGAAGGGAAAAAACTCTTCAGAAGATAACCTTTTGAATATTGTATATTAATATATGGATATTCAAGAATTTCTGTGAAGTTCTAGTGACTAAGCTACCTCTTTGGTTTCTACAGCACTAAAAGTGAAAATTCAGATTCTCAGGACTTCAGGAGATCCTTTCCAGAATGGTGTTAAAACAGACTCTCAGGCCAGGGCTCCTCCTGTTTTGTCAATAATAAACTGAAGATTCCACTTTTTTGACTGTCAAGGTATTACTCACTTTGTACAGATTGAGGCAAATTTCTATTACTGATTACTAGGCAGTAATCCTTAAGTGTGTTGTGTTTATAACGAACATATTCTGTTTTGCCTCTTGTCAACATGTTCCTTTTCATTTTTAGAGTTTGCCATACTGTTTTTGCAGAAGGAATAAGCATATTCTGGGCAGAAAGCCAAGAAAAAGTAGCTCTTACCAAGCTAAATTAGGTAATTACATTTTCACTGTGTTTTTAAAGCACAGCTGTATCTTTTGGGTTATGAGAATTAGTATATAATACAGTATATACTTTTCTTTTTATGTAAGGGAAAATATCCCTTCAAAATGCAGACTTGTCTAATTAGCTCATTTTCTCCATTTTGAAAATCAGTAAAAGTAAATGCATCACCTGTAGTAATTTTTATTATTGTTTTTCCCAGGTTTAATGGTTTATAGTGGCCATTATCAGGTGTCATTTTCTGTGTCAGAATTTGGTATATGAGAAAAAAAATCACTTTTGTTGGGATTTTCCATTAAAATAATTAGATTAATATTGTGCCTCAATACTTTTCAGTACTATTTTAATGACAGGTAATAAATACCAATGAAAGATGACATTTGGTTACCCAGTTTTCTCTGTGCTAAGAGAATGATACGACTAATGCCATTTTCTCAGTAACTGAAGAAAACTGATAAAAATTATACTGTGATTTTTTTAAAGTAGATACACAGTTTCTTACTGAATTCCTTGAAGCCTACAGTCTAGTCACTAATGTTCTGGTTTAGTTTCTGTAAAAGCTGAGTATAAAACTGCCATATCCATGTATAGTAAACTAACAGTCTAGAAAACAAATTCATTAACTATTAAATTTCTGTTTCCTTATAGTGTTCAAAAATGTCTTCTATCCTTAATTCATGAATCATCATCACAGGAGAGGAAAGTGACCCTGGTATACTAAAACAGTTAAAAAAGAAAAATAACCAAAAAAACCCTAAAGTTTTTCAGGTACAATGATGTTTAGCTTGTCCAAAAAACAATTTCAGCATTGATTCTGACCAATTTAGATTTTTTGTAACACGAGGTTTTATCTTTGTTTATTTTTGTCCCCAAATTAAGTCAAGTGGGAAAAGTCCTTTAACTCTATAATTTTCTAAATATCTCTATTTTATGGTTTCCTTGGGGTCTGATACAGTTTTGTTTTGATAATCATCTTCCCTGCTGAGCTGTCACACTGCAGCCATTGAAATATCTTCCTATTGGTGAATCTGCTTCAGCTGACCTGCCTCAAGGTACTCATCAGTTAATTTTGAAACTCCCCAAATAATGTCCCTTATATTTTAGGAGTACTTCCTATTGTAATGCACCCCAAGGAAACAGAACAAAGCCTTTCTTGGTGACAAACACCTCAGTTCACTGAATAACCCAGTTTGGACAGACCATCAGTGTAAATTGTGGGCATTCTTCTAAAATAGCAATTCCTGTCAGCCACCATATTCGGGGAAACGAAAGAACAAAGAATCAAAAAGAAACTAGAAAATCCATTTGTCTCACTCTGGGCCTCATTCTCCAAAGCCTGATATGGACAATTTAATAAATGTAAATTCCAGAAGTAGAAAAAAAGCAAGAGGGGGAAACACATTGCAAGCTATACACTGATTACAGACTTGAGGAGGAATCAGGAAGTAGAAGCTGTATGAGAGGCTTGTATTTTGACTTAAGATTGAATGTAGCAATTAGCAAAATGTTGATTGTTTATATTTGGTAGCTGTACTCAACTTTAAAGTACGTTGCTCTCTAGAGTTTTATGAAATACAAAAAAAAAAAAAAAAGGCCTTTCGTAATACTTAGGTTACAGGAAAACTGGAAGTCCAGTATAATTGCACCAAAAATAGTTTGAACCAATCTAAGACCAAAACCTTCTTAATTTGGGCTGAATGTTATTGTTATGTCTCCTAGAGAGCAAAGTTTATAGAGATTCCTGTCAGTTCTGAAACCCTTTTTTTTTTTAATTGATTCAGCCTTACATGGTAACATTAGGTGGTTATAAATAAGTGGCTAATACCACCCTTCAGTGTAGCAGTTCGTGTGGTATGAAGCCAGTCATATTTGTGGCTCTTCCAAATCAAACACTGCTTGTAACGTTGCTGGACTCGGTGCTTTTTTAAGATCTTTGTAGAGAAATAAGAAAAAAACTGTCGAACAAGTATGATTTATAAAGTGGGCACAGATTGATTTACCACTGTTAAAGGCCATCATTAACCTAAAGACCTGACCTCCTTACGGACAGAAATCGGTGATATAACTGGCAACTAAGTGAAGTATTCACTTTTCTTATTCTGAAGCAGATTGAGACAATGGGATGAGGGACAGTCAGCTTCTTTATATGAAATATTACCACTATTTTAGTACTGTGCCAGTCAGCATTTTCAAGTGTAGTCAAGTCTTTAGGCATCTAAACTCTTTAGGATCTGATGTTTGGTCATCAGCAGGAAAGAATGGACCAAGTTCAGCTTGTTAGCAAACCATTGTTTCCATGATAAGAACCACCCTACTCTCTCATTCTTATGGTCAATATTAGGAGTAAGATCCAAATGATTAAACATTTCGAATGGTCAGGAGAAGAAAATACTGTGTCATCCCTGAAACTAGCCATCACATGTAAAATAATTTAGGCTGTTTGATCAACTTAAATCGCTGAAGTTACAGAACCAGAATTATAGAATGGTTTGGGTTAGAAGGGACCTCAAAGCCTATCCAGTTCCAACCCCCACTGCCATGGGCAGGAACACCCTCCACTAGACCAGGTTGCTCAAAGCCCCATCCAACCTGGCCTTGCACACTGCCAGTGCTTCACCACCCTCGCAGAGAAGAGTTTTTTTCCCAATGTCTAATGTAAATCTACCATTTTGTAGTTTAAAGCCATTACCCATTGTCCTATCATTTCCTGCCCTTCTAAACAGTCCCTCTCCAGCTTTTCTGTAGGTCCCATTTAGGTACTGGAAGGCTGCAGTAAGGTCTCCTTGGAGCCTATCTTCAGGCTGAACAAGCCCAACTCTCTCAGCCTGTCTTCATAGAAGAAGCGCTCCAGCCCTGTGATCATCTTTGTGTCTCCCCTCTGGACTCGCTCTTTTCTTGTATTGGGGACCACAAAGTATGCCAGGTGGGGGGTATCATACGAGCAGAGGAGAGGGGCAGAATCACCTCCATGGTCATGCTGGTTTTGATGCAGCCCAGGATGCAGCTGGCTTTCTGGGCTGCAAATGCACATTGCCATCTCATGTTAAGGTTTACATCAGTTAACACCCCTTCTCAGGGCTGCTCTTAAGCCATTCTCCACTCAGCCTGCATTGGTTCTTGGGATTTTGCACCAACCCACGTACAGGACCTTGTACTTGGCCTTGTTGAAGTTCGCATGGGCCTACATCTCAAGCCTGTCAAGGTCCCTCTGGATGGCATCTGTTCCCTTCAGCATGTCAACTACACCTCACAGCTTGGTGTCATCAGCAGACTTGCTGAGGGTGCACTCAATTCCACTGTCTATGTCTCTGACAAAGATGTTAAACAGTTCCAGTCCCAATACCAACCCCTGCCATGAGCTATTGACCACAACTCTTTGAGTGTGACCATCCAGCAAATTCCTTACCCACTCAGTTGTCCTTCCATCAAATCCATGTCTCGCCAATTTAGAGACAAGGATATAATGCAAGACAGCGTCAAATGCTTTGTACAAGTCCAGGTAGATGATGTTTGCCACTCTTCCCTTATCCACCAGTGCTGATACTCCATCATAGAAAGCCACCAAATGTGGAAGGCATGATTTGCCCTTAGTGAAGCCATGTTGGCTGTTACCAATCTCTTCTGTACTTTTCATGTGCCTGAGCATAGTTTCCAGGAGGATCTGCTCCGTGATCTTGCCAGGCACAGAAGTGACGCTGTCTGGTCTGTAGTTCTCCAGCTCTTCCTTTTTTCCCTTTTTACAAATGGGAGTTATGTTTCCCCTTTTCCAGTCAGTGGGGACTTCACTGAAGTCACTACTCCCATCACCACCTTGTTCAATCCTCACTGGTATTACCACAACTGGCAGTAAAGCAAAAAGCATATTTGTTGCTAGACCACAATCCGCCTGCTTAGAAAAACTCTGCCACCCTTTTCTACCCACTAAACAAACCCACAGCCAAAGCATACTATACTTGTTTGCCTTTTAAGGTTTTATGGAAAAAAAATAATCGTATAGAACTCATTACAATTTTCTTTCAAGAAAACTTACTAAAAAGCAGACATGTAAAACTCCTGCTGTGAAACAAAAAGCCTGATGTAGAATACCTTTCTTTTCCAACCTATTGTCATGTATTACTCCTTGCAGGTGACTTTAGCAGAACACAGTTCTATAGTATTTTTTCCCCATTTATAGACTGTCTATTGGCAAACTCTATAGACAGAAATACAAAGCTTTCTCCAGGTTCATCAAGTAAGCATTCTGATAAGTATTTGGCTGTACCTGCCACCTCGAGTCACGCAGTCCTGTGTATACAGTGAATTGGGATTATCCACTTTACTGCCCTTCTCTAATTGTTACAGTCTTTAGGCATCTAAACAGACACTGTACTAGGTGACTTGGTGGTTTTCTGTGTCGGGTGCTTTTGTTTTAAACATTTGGTCTTGCTGTTTTTTAAATCCTGTGGAAGTACTTTTGAATTTGCAATCAGTGATCTATTTTTCAGCTACCTTTTTCCAGGTTTAATTGTTAAGTGTGTCTGTATAAGCAGTAACGCTACACTGGAGACATCTTTGTGCAATCATGTTAAAAGGTTTAAGACAGATTTTTTGATTCACAAGAGCAACTCTTTTTAAATCAGTCTTTGCATACATCTGCAAGAGCAATTTATGAACAGTGCTTGTACTTCAAGTGGTATTTTCCTATTTTAGTTTCCCTTATTTGATGTTAAAATAAATAAATATTTGAGTTCATAGAAATTCTAGAGAAAACAGTATTGCACAAAGAAGTCACCTAGTTAATCATGGAAAGCTGCACAAGTGTTGTGAGTTTGGTTGAGCTGTGAGGGAAATGTCCAAGAAGTCCTTTTTAAAGCCATTACAAGCATGCTTGCAGCACTTTAAATCAGTCAAACCTCATCAACAAGAACTAGGACTGTATTCTTCAGGTGGTAGCTAATGTACATACATTTTGTGGGGATTTGAAAGAGTGGACAAACAAGGTCCATAAAATCTCTCAGCACCAAGTTCAAGAACTCTGAACTTTGCCCAAAACCAATAGTTTCTGAGGACAAAAGTATTGCCATTTGAAAATAATTCTGCTTTTCCACTCAGATTTCTTAGAACTTCAGTGTTCTATGGATTGTTCTGAAATATAATTTTATTTTTAGTATAATCAGTACATTCTCCATGATGTTGCCAAAATACATAAAGTAGTTGTTGCGGGTTAACCCCAGCAGGAGATAAATTCAATGGGGCAGAAGTTTCCCTAAAGCTTTTGGTCCTCTTCCTAAGTTTTTACTGTTGTGGTGGTTTGGAGATTTTTGTATTTATTTTAATTTTTACTGAATATATAAAAAGAAAAGGACAGGTTTGGCATCACGCCTGGATTTATGCCATCAACATGTTTTTCAGAGATTACCTAAAGGTATGAGAGAGCGGTCAAGTCAAGCCACTTAGTACCTCTACTGACAGTACCAATATTTTAAAGATAGACCTTTATCATAAACATTTGGATTGTTTATATTTTGCTAAAATTTCTGAGAAAGTTTATAGTAAGCTTGCTGTATAAATAATAGCAATAACTTGATACAGATATTAAGCAACCTTCAGAATCATTCACGTAATATGGTACAAGTGTGGCTTTACAATATGAAGCACTTTCTTTAATCATGTGCAGTAATGTCTGTATCTAGACTATAATTATTACTGACCTTAGACTCTGAAAAGATTTGCTATCTCACACCACACCACACCACCCCCCCAACTCCAAACCTTGCAAATGGTTTGCAAAAATTTAATCGATACGGTCCCAGAAATCTCAGGTAGATGGTCAAACAACTAAAAGCTAGGCACAGGATTTTTCAGAGACCTTGAGTGAACAATGTCCCAATAACTGACTCAGGGGCTGAGCTGGAAGGCTACAAGTGAGCAAAAACAGGATTCTGTAAATGAAGTCATCTTCTGAGCACCAAGGAAGGACAAATACTGTTATTACAGAATGGCTACTTGGAATTGCATGCTATGAAGTGCAAAGTATGACTTCAGAACAGTAGTAGAATCAGATGCAGTACGACGTTAGTCAATCCTGGAATCTTCTCTCACCAGATTTCCTAGTACTGCATCAGATTGGTCAGCATATTAGCATATCATTCCTTATGAGTAATTTAATATCTGCCGTTAAAAATAGCTTGCAGTAAAACCTAGTTGTGTTGCAGATGAACTCCAAAAATTATTCCAGGAAGGTTCCTTACCATCTCACATTAAAATCTTCAGACTCACCAATTCACAATCCTGGAGTTATTTATAATCAACTATGATGACTTTGTTGCGTTTGAGACAAATGCAGGCAAACTGCCAGAAATGTTCTGGAACAAAATATCCTCAATCAGTTCTCTTTATAAAAAGTGTGCATCCTTTTCCAAGTCCTGGACTTTGTCAGCAATGGTGGCTGCACCCATTAATGTTGGACAGCTCTTACATAGGGAATGACATTCTTTCCACTGGCAGTCAGAAGGGACTGACCATTCCTTTCTTCAGCAGTAATCCAACAGTGTCATTCAATTGCACCAAATGGGAGCCCTGAAAGAATTTCAGTCTGGGTTTATATATCCATGTCTAGATATAGTCAAAGATTGAGTTTGAAATTACAACACTAAAAGGTACACAAGACTTTCTGACTTCCTGTTTCCTGAATGAAGACATTTTTTCCATCTCTTCACACTAAACTTGAGGGAGAATGATCTGCCTCTGGAATTAGAAGCAATCACTCATTTTTGCTGGTTGACCACTTGGCAAAATAGCTACAGTAGGGATTCATTCATTTCAGAGTTCAGCACAATTTATCCAAACATGCAGATAGCTGAAGTGTAGCAATAGACAATTACATTTCCCTTTCAGCCCTAGATAAATTAATCTCTATTTTATTAAAGTGGTTTTAATGCTGCTAACTGAAGCTGTTTAGCCAAGAACTCGCTTAACCCATGAAGTTGTGTTTCATTATGGAAAGAAAAAATTGTGGAATTAATACTTGAAATAATAATAATTTCTTATATTACTGTGATACAGAAAAATCATTACATGCATATAGTAATTTTTAAATAAATTTAATCTTATTGTGCAAACTCGTGATAAGCCCTTCTTTGGCATAGCCTTGTAGCAATAATCACCAAGCAAGTAGGCAGTTACTATCCAAATCCTGATTATTTATCCATGTACTATAGCTTGGTTTTCCATTAGAAGCACACCTAAATAATCCAGCTGCTATGTGAAAAATTAATTAAAACATAAAATGATAGTTTGACAGGATATTTTAATTGAAAGCATTGAATGTTTGCTAATGTTAAACTGTAGCAGAGAACCTCACAGGCAAAAGAGTACAAGTAGCATTAAAGACTTCTGATGTTCATAAAATACATTATCACCTTGAAATTATTACAAGAGACCATTATTTTTCTTTAAAAAACTATTCATTGGGCAAAGCTAGGAAGATTATGAGCAGGTTATAAGTGTTCCCAACTCTTACTGCTTTCAGTGGAAAAACTGGCTGTCAAAGACATTAAGATCTAGTATTATCCTATGGTTAATTTTCTTGCACTGATTTTCCCTTTTTTCCTCAAATAATAGAATCAGAGTAGAGTCACAGAATGATATGGATTGGAAGAGACCTTAAAGATCATCTAATGCCAAACCCCAGCCATGGGCAAGGACAACCTCCACTAGACCAGGTTGCCCAAAGCCCTATCCAACCTGGCCTTGAACACTGCCAGGAAGGGGGCAGCCACAGCTTCTCTGGGCAGCCTGTGCCAGGGCCTCACCACCTCACAAGGAAGATTTTCATCCTTACACCTGGACAGGTGCTCCACCTTCTGATCATTTTTGGGGCCCTCCTCTAGACTCGTGCCAGCAATTCCCTATCTTTCTTGTACAAGGGACTCCAGAGCTGGATGCAGTGCTCCAGGTGGGGTCTCATGAGAATGTAGAGGGATAAAATCACCTCCCTTGACCTGCTGGTCACAATTATTTTGATAGCAGATATCAAGCTACTACCACTCCAGAAAAAGTTGTGTTGACCATTCCACAAGTATTTTAATTACAAAGACAAGATAAAATTTTGTTACACTATTAACTAAGGGTGCTTGCATCTTAACCTCAAAAATGTCAATATAACATCAGAAAAATACCTCTAATTATAATTTGCCAATGGTAATTTAAGTTGTAATCAAGACTGTGGCTTTCTGGTGAGGTGTTTCTGTTGGCAAAATGTGGTAGCCACTACTATTGGTGGTTTTCATTAGCCAACATTTTAATTTCATTAATAAGCTAAGGAATATTCACATTGCAAATATATTCACAACACCAGAAAGTTATGTCACATATTTGGTATTATCTTACCTATTAAAATGCCAACATTTGTTGCACAGAATTTATTTGGGCAATCATGAAACTTATGAGAAAGTACTGAACACGTGATATGGCCTGAAGTGTTACGGACTCTGAGAATTTACTTGCAAGATTTTTATGAAATAACTTACACATATGTAAATTATTTGCATTTCCCCATTGCATGGGCTATTATTAAACATTTAAAGTAGTGGAAACATCCATCTTTTGAAAATATGTCTTTAAAAATGTGTCCATTTAAAAATGTGGGGAACAATTATATAAATATTTGCAAAATTACCCAGGAGAATTTTAACCTTAATCCATTGATCCACACTTTAGCATACCATATACATTAAATATAACATTATTTATTAGCATATTACTATAGCATATCACAACAGTATATTATTTGCCTGAGTGAAGAAAGAGAAAACATAATTCCAAACCTGAAGATTTTCTAATTTATTGTGAGCTACTGTGAGGGAGAGTAACTGTGTTTACATTTAAATAAATCATAGAAATATGTACATTTCTTAAATGTGGATAAGTTAGGCTTGTATTGACTTTCTATTTCTTTAGAGGTAGAACTTCTTGGTAAAACAGCGTCCTGGTTTTGGCTGTGATGTTAAACCAAGACAAGCAGTAAACTGATATTAATGCTTACTGTAAGTAAACAAAGATTGTGGAAAGTTGATCTATATACGACAAGTAACTTTAAGATACTCAATTTGGAAAATCAAATGACAAAAGAAAAAAGTACTCAGAGGACTGTACTCAGTAAATTTACATAGTGTCAGTACAATAGATTATTGTGGCAGAGATTAAAAGGAAACTAGTTTTCAGCTTTCTAACTTTGTGTGTTTTGTGAACTTGATAGAATGCCATACTTAATCAGTTTTATTATCCTTAGTCATTCATCTTGCTGCTTGCATGGCTCTTTTAAACAATGGCCAGCAAAGAAATAATTAGACAAAGAAAATAGAATTGGTAAGCATGCTGAATTACATTAGTAACTAAATTTTAATCAGTATCATTGGCCAGACATCAGGACTTAAGATGCATGCCCCTAAATCGAATTTTCTCTTTTTAAATAGAAACACTGTATTTCTGTATATCTGCTTTTCATGATCTTCACCCAGATAGCTAGAATAAAAAGTTCTTAACTTGTGGTACTTAGTGACATCCAGTGCTAAATAGAATTGCTTTAAAATCAAATTCTTCCCATGTCCTTCAGTGCAAATGGAATTAACCTTAAATTGGAATAATTTAGATGGAAGATCTTGGAAGTAATTTTTAAATTATATTATAACCTGTATCATAGGCATATAAAAGGGTGCTATCATGTGCATTAGGGACAACAATTATCCCTCTGCTTGTTTTTCACAAGCTCTCTATAACTGTTTGTAGCCAGGTGGGTTTCAGTCTCTTCTCCCAAGTAAGAAGTGATAGGACAAGAGGAAATGGCCTCAAGTTGCACTGAAAGAGTTAGAGATTGAATATTAGGACAAATTTCTTCATCAAAAGAATTGCCAAGCATTAGAAGTGACTGACCAGGGAAGTGGTAGAGTCACCGTCCCTGGATGTAATTAAAAGATGCGTAGGTGTGTTGCTTAGGGACGTGGTTTAGCAACGGACTTGGCAATGCTAGGTTAACAGTTGGGCTCAATAATCTTAAAGGTCTTTTCCAAGCTAATTGACTCCATGATTCAACTCTATGACATGGTTTTCAAACATCAAACAATAAACTTTAAATAATAAATTGAGTTGAAAAGAGTTTTGTAACTACTTCTTAGACCAAAAGTAGGAAATTACTATTGCAATGATGACTTTTATGAATAGTTGGAACAAGCACTAATTCTCTAGTAAAATTTTATCTGTGTAGTCTTTTTCTTGCTGCATTGAGTAAATTGGCCAAGACAGCTTCCTATAGTACTGTTGGTACTCACTCAAGCCAGTGGCACAAGTTGGGATTTTTTTTAATGTTTAATACAATGGATACACTAACATTTTAGGATGATGTGTTGCCAAAACCTAATTGCTGGAAATATTTTAAATTTAGCATTATAAAATATTTTAGGCAGTTCTCACATTTTGTATTTATCTCAGTAGGGAAACCAAAATCACATGTGTAAGACAGACAAAAATGCTTGTCAATAAGACAAAAATAAAAGATTAACTTCAGTTTAACTGAATAATCCTAAACAATCTAAGTTGTAGCAAGTAGTTTAGTTTTAAAACACTCATTTTTGATCAATTCAAAAGTATCTGTAGTACAGATCAGGAAGTATTTTTACTTCATTTTATTTTGAGATATATCTTGATGTCATCTCCATTTAATAAGCAAAGACAAACCAACAATTTCCATAACTGGAAAACTAAGCAAGCTACACAGTAGATACTATAAAAATCTTCTGACAAGTATAGACTGACTCCAGTTCTGTTCTCCTCCTCTGTTCATACAGAGACAACATCTCTCAAATGCCTTTGGGAAAATGCCACCTAAAAAAGTCATGGCAGCCCTCACACCATGTAGATTTCAGCCACACCATGTTGCTAAATGTCTTTTTTAATGTATATTGAATGCTTCTACTTTTATGTGACTAATTATTAGATGAGGTGCACAGTAAAGTGGAAGTTATACATACAAAGCATCAGCCGAGAAACTTCTTTTATATCTGACTACTATTTTTCAGTGTTTTCCCATCTGAATTTGGATTCCTTAACCCACAAAGAGTGGAGTAGAACATGAGAAAAACACCTTTCAGTTACTACCATGAGGTGCAAATCACTCAGTTTTCAGTTTAACTTGACTGTTAGCCTGTGCTGTGGATCCATTACTGCATCATTGCATAGCCTCAAGAAAATAAGCCTTCAGTTTATGCACCTGTGGCCCAGTCAGTCATTCTTCTCACTGCACAGCCTTGTAAGCAAGGCTTATTGTCATATCATAGTCCTACTACTGTCCATTACATAATTCTTAATTGTCTACAAATTTGGCTCTGTGGTACTATATGGGGAAAGGTAACTTACAAAAGCTTTAGCAATTTTTCTTCTGTGGTTATCAGAATAACTGATGTTGAAAAGGACCTCAGGAGATCACCTAGTACCACCTCCTTCTAAGGTCAGGATTAACTAATTTCCAACCAGGTAGCTCAGACCTTTGTCAAGGATATCAAGGATAACAATTCAACATTTTCAATGCTTGTCTGTCCTCTTGTTCCAGAGATTTAGCAGAACAGTAGAAAACCTTATCTCTTTGTGGTTGTTCAGCCAGCAGCTGAGCACCACACACTGTTCTCTCACCCCTCCCCAGGAGGGGAAACAAGACAGAGCCCCTCTAGGTTCAGGTAAGGACAGTTTATTGACAAGCACAGCAAAAACAAAAGCCCTGGACAAAGTACACACACAGAGTGATAACACTGAGCACTGAACTGACCAGAAGCCCCAGCTGCCCTCAGACTGCCCAGGAGCTACAGGGCTATGAGATTGTGCTTGACCAATCTCCCCTTGGTGAATCCATGCTGACTACTCCTCATAACCTTCTTCTCTTCCAATTGCTTGGAGATGACATCCAGAACAAGCTGTTACATCACCTTTCCAGGGACAGAGGTAAGACTGACTGGCCTGTAGTTGCTCAGATCCTCCTTTGTGCTCTTTTTGAAGGCCAGAGTGACATTGGCTGTCCTCCAGTCTCCAGGCATCTCTCCTGTTCTTCAGGACCTGGCAGAGATGATAGAGAGCAGCTCAGCAATCACTTCCACCAGCTCCCTCAGCACACGTGGATGCATCCCATCCAGGCCCATGGATTTGTGTGTATTGATCCCACCAAGACAGTCCCAGACCACCCCCACTTCAAACAGAGGGAAGCTTTCCATTTCCTGAACTCTTTCTTCCTTACAGGGTCCAGAAGTCCCGAGGAGGAGTCTTTGAAGTGAAGACTGAAGCAAATAAGGCATTCAGTATCACCACCTTCTCAGCATCCACCATTACCAGGAGACCCCCCTTGTTCAGCAGGGGACTGACATTATCCCGAGTCATCCTCTTAGTCTTCACATATTAAAAAAACCCAACCCTTTTTATTATCCTTTATGTCCCTTGCCATTTTCATTTCCAGGTGGGCTTTAGCCTTCCTCATCGCATCCTGCAGGCCCTGACAACATCCCTATATTCTTGCCAAGTGCTCAGATTCTCATTCCACAATTCATAGACCTTCTGCTTCCCTTGGAGTTTACACATTAGTTCCCTGCTCATCCACACAGCTCTTCTGCCACCCTTCCCTGATTTCTTACTCATAGGGACACACCAATCCTAAGCTTGGAAGAAGCACTGTTTAAATGCTAACCAGCTCTCACAGGCCCCCTTACCTTCCAACAGTGTAGCCCGTGGGATAGCTCCTATTAGGCCCCAGCAGATATCAAAGTTTGCTCTCCTAAAGTTCAGGTAACAATCCTACTTTTTGCTTTGCTTCTTCCACTCAAGACCTTGAACTGCATCATCTCATGGTCACTATGTCCCAACCTGCCCCTGACCTTCACTTCCCTAACAAGCCCATCCTTGTTGGTTAGAACAAGATCCAGCACCCTCTCCCCACTCATCAGCTCCTCCACCATCTGTAACAGAAAGTTGTCTGCATGACTGGCCCTGTTGCTTACCCAACAAGTATCTGGGTAATTGAAGTCCCCCATAAGAACCACTGGCTGGGATCGCAAAGCTACTTCCAGCTGCTTATAGAAGGTATCATCAACTTTCTTCTCCTAATCAGGGGGCCTGTAGTACGCAGCCACAAGTGTCACCCATACTAGCCTCAACCGGTACATAACCCTCCCCCAGGTGGAGTTTAATACATTCTAGCTCCTCTCTCACAAAGAGCAACTTCTCCACCTCGCCCCCCGCGCCTAGCTTTCCTAAAAAGCATGTAGCCATCCATGACATCATTCCAGTCATCCAAGCTGTCCCACCACATCTCCGTGATCATGATGAGATCATGGCCTTGTGACCACACAGAAATATCTAACTCCTGTCTGTTTACCACACTGCATGCATTAGTATACAGACACTTTAGGGAGGCAGCAGGTACAGGTATCCCCTAAAGGGACACAAGAAGATTTCAGGCAGGGAATAGGCAATGGTACCTCCTCTAAGGAGTCCTCACAAGATACAGGACAATCCAGAGATTTTTCCCTGCTATCACCTAGAACAGCAGCATCCCCAAGCCTATCATTGTCACATGGACCTCAACCCACTTCCCCCATCAATTCTAGTCAAAACCTCTGACCTACTTGCTTGACCCCAGCAAACATCACGTTATCCTCTTCCCCCTTCATACCTAGTTTAAAGCCCTCTCAATGAGTCCCACCAACTCATGGGCTAGGATCCACTTTCCCCTTGGAGACAGGTGAGCTTCATCCACAGCCATCAGGCTAGGTGCTGAGTAAACCATCCCATGATTGAGGAACCCAAAGTTCCTGTGGCAGCACCAGCCTTTCAGCCACTTGTTCAAATCTTGAGTTCTCCTAGCCCATTCTAAATCCCTCACGTCACAGGAAGGGATAGAGGAAAGTATTACTTGTGCTCCCCCTCCCTCAACCAAGCACCTTAGACCCCTGAAGTCTCTTTTGATAGCACACAAGTTACTCTGAGTAACTATGTCACTGCCTGCCTGAACTATCAATAGTGGGTAGTAATCAGAGGAATGCACCAGACCTGGAAGTTTTCTGGTGATGTCCCTGACCCAGACCTCAGGGAGGCAACACACCTCCCTATGGGTTGGGTCAGGTCTGCATATGGAGCCCTCCATTCCCCTGAGAAGGGAGTCACCTACCACAATTACCCTTCTTTCTTCCCTGACAGAGGCAGTCTCAAGACATGGGGTTGACTGCCTCACTCTAGGCACCCTCCATTGCTACAACCAACCCCACAGGGCATTGGCCACCATCCATGAGTCAGTACAGAGGTACAATTTCAGCCTGTGTTCTTGTTTGGCAATGTTTAAAGACAGGTGGAGGGCTTTCACCTCTGCAGACTGGCTGAATTCACCTTCTCCTTTGGCATCCTCTGCAACTCATCATGTAGGACTCTATACAAGAGCCTTCCACCTCCTATATTTACCAACAATGCAACAAGACCCATCAGTGAACAGGGCATATTTTTTCCTCATTTTCTGGCAGTCCACAGAGTGGCCTCTTCTGCCCACATCTTCTCCTCCTCTGGTGATATTCCAA
>VZTU01018051.1:0-10742 GCA_013400835.1 Zapornia atra
CTGGAGCACCTGTCCTGTGAGGACAGAATAAGACCTGATAGGTGGAGAACTTATTGCAGCCTTATCCTACCTGGAAGGGCCCTGCAAGGAATCTTGCAACGAGTTTTTACAAGGGCATGTGGTGATAGGACAAAATGTAATAGCTTTAAGCTAAAGGTAGATTTAGATTAGATATTAGGAAGAAATTCTTTACTGTGAAAGTGCCCAGGCACCGCAAGATGTTTCACAGAGAAGTTGTGGATACCTCCTTCTTGTAAGTGTTCAAGGCGAGGTTGGTTGGGGCTTTGAGCAAAGTGACCTCATGGAGTGTGTCTCTGATCATGGCAGGCAGGTTGTAACTAGGTGATCTTTAAGGTCACTTCCAACCCAAACCATTTGTTGTGGTATTGTGTGGAAAAGTTCTAGTGAGAGTGGGAGGGGGGTGCAGGGGTGGTTTCTACAAGAAGCAGCTAGAAGTTGAGCCTGCAAAGAAGGGAAGCGGTGGAGGGAGGTGTTTTAAGATTTGGTCTTCTCTGGTTTCACTGAGTGTGTGTGTGTGCAGTGTAATAAATTAGGTGGTTTTTATTTTTTAATTCTGTGTTGAGTCTATTTTGCTCATGACACTAATTGCAGAATGATCTCTCCCTGTCCTTATCACAACTCCTAAGCCTCTCAATATATATTTTCTCCCCTGTCCAGCTGAAAAGGGGAGTGATAGAGCAACTTTGGTGGGCATCTGGCCTCCAGCCAGGGTGAAACCACCACACTATTCCAATGTTTTATGAAGGGTGGCTGCACCTTCATAAGGGTCAAGAGAGGTGTCAAGGTCAAGGGAGGTGTTTTTCCTCCTCTGCTCCACTGTCATGAGATTCCACCTTATGTTCTGCATTCAGCTCTGGCACCTCTAGTACAAGAAAGACATGTATCTATTAGATGGTGGTGGTGCCACAGGAGGGCAAAAAAAGTGATCAGAGGCATGGAACACCTCTCCTGTGAGGAAAGGCTAAGAGAATTGAGGTTTTTCAGTCCAGGGAATGATGCCCATGTGACAGGATAAGGTGCAATGGGCACAAACTGGAACACAGGAAGTTCCATTTCAATATGAAAAAAAATTTCTTCACTTTGAGGATGACAGATCACTGTCACAAGCTGCCGAGAGAAGATGAAGAGTCTCCCTCTCTGGAGATATTCCAAACCTGCATGTACACAATTCTATGTAACATGCCCTAGGTGATCATGGTTTAACAGGGTGATTGGACTGTAACTCCAGAGGTCCCTTCCAACCCCCACCATTGGATACAGGGTAATGGTTTAAACTAAAAGATAGTAGATTTAGTTTAGTTTCAGATATAAGAAATAGATCTATTACACTGACTATACTGAGACGCTGGAGCAGGTTGCACAGAAAAGTTGTGTACGCCCCATCCCTGAAAGTATTCAAGGTGAGGTTGGATAGAGCTTTGAGCATCCTGACCAAATACAAGATGTCCCTGTCCACAGCAGAGGCTTTGGACTGGATGATCTTTGAAGGTCATTTCCAACACAAATCATTCTATGTTTCTATGAAATGGCTGGTTATGTGGTAAAGAGATTCATGGCAATCAGCACCACAAATAGAAATGTCTCTGATCTGGTCAACAAGACACTGCAAAATAGATGTAGATAGACTAGAACCTTACCATCCAGGATTTAGGTATCCTTACCTTGGAACTGATGAGGTATATACCTGAATTTATACCACTTAATGGTTTGGGGTTTTTAGTGTATTCTGTTTAAAAAACATGCCACTACCCTCAAAAAAACCCAGACTAACCAATTCAAATCCACAGGCCAAGTGCATGCATTTAGAACATAATTTTTACTCAACATCTATTTAGGATGTCAGAGACTCCTATATTCTGTGAGGACAGAAGTCACACATGCTCTGCTAGGGTTTTGGCAGGGTTTTTTTTTTTTGTGGGTTTTTTGTTTGGTTGGTTTTAGTTTTTGTTTTGTTTTGGGTTTTTTATGGACATGTTCTTGTGCAACTGGTCCTCACTGCATAACAGAATTAAGAATTAATTGCTCAAGAAAGAAAGAATGAGCGATATTAACTATGACATTTTGATCTAATGGCTAGTATAATTCTGTGTTGCAAGGAGTTGATGATTTTATCTCTGCCTCAATACTTGTTTCGTATTTTACCTAATGATTATTTAATGCAAGTCCATAGGAGCTAGATCTATATGTCCATTATCATTTTTTCTGCAAAACTCACCCACAGGAGTGAAGATCACACTAGAACTGAGACAGTTAAAATGCACTTTTAGAAGTGTATTGGGTAATGATGCCATAAATCCTCCAGTGAATCTATAACTTAAATCTCTAGTCATGTGAAAAAAAATTACTGCCAAGCAGTTCAAAAGTTTCGCATTTACCTAATCCCTAATGTGCCTTAATTACCTTAAAGTTCATATACATGTATAATAACCATTGATTTAGTTAGGTCAGACCTTTTTCTCCTGAGAATAATGATATCACTGTATAAATTCACATGATCTTTCTTACTTAGCAGTCTTTCAGAAAAAAAAATATCTTATTTTCATTTAAAAACAGAGTCAGAATTATAAATTTAATTCCACATCAGCTATTAATATTTATCTTATGTTAATTTATCAACAAATACTAATGTTGTTGATTATATTTTTATTTGATCCTGATATAAATAGAATTACCTTTTTTGCATCCATTTTGTTTCCTCTTGTTTGTCATGATAGGTCATTAATATTTATAAGCTTCTGTCACAATCTGTGGTAGTATCAGAATGTCATACAGATGAACCTCTTCAAAGCCCAAAGACATTATCTTATTATGCTACAGTTACAGTCCTCCTCTTGTAGCACAATTTGTCTATTTATATACATAAACTGGGGATTTTTGCTATCCCTCTCAATTAATTTGGAAGTACTCACTCTCTGTCACTGCTTTTTCTCCTTTCTCTGCTGCCGTCATGTTGTTCAGAAGTGAAATTTTTTCTTTCACCTCACCTTGGTTGGAAGTGACAATTGTTTAAAGCAGGCATTTAAATTAAATTGTAAATTAACATTTTCCATTCTCCATTTGTCGATGACCACAATATGTTGATAGAGTGGGGAAATAGGTCACCACATTATGTGCAGTTGTATCTCCATTCCTATAAGCTGTTTCTTTCTCCTATAGCATGATCCAGATGCCAACACATAAGCGTGAACATTAACTGTGTCATGCTGGTGGCCTGTAATTTGCTTTTGGGTTATATAATTACACTGACTACTAGGAAGACATTGTAGTTCCTGAGGGAGCTAGAGGTAACATTTTCAAAAGTGTTCAAGCTCAGCCTGATGTTCCTTACATGGGGTCAGGATCACACAGACTAACTACTTTTGAAAAGCTTTCTTTGAATGCTTACCTTTGATCAACTTTCATCTCTTCTTTTACTAAGGAATCTTCCAGAAGCCAAAAGCGACTTAAAAGGGAAGAGGAAGTGATTGCAACTAAGACTGTCAAAGGGTACACTGATTCAACGTACTCCCTAAGCAGCTTATTAGCGTCAGAGCTCTTGGGAACTCATGTATAATGTTAAATGATGTTATAAGTTAGAAACCTTCCTAAGGTGCTGGTTCATAGAGAAACTTCTACCTCCTTTTTCTATGAAAAAATCTTTCCTGGACATGGGTGCTCACAGCAGGAAAAAACAGATGTAGTTTATATTTGTTAGATTATCCTGGGCTAATTTATATAATAGAATGCTCATGTTTGCTCTCAGTCACTATCTATATATTTTTTAATAGATTTTTATGTTAGTAGGATTATAGTAACAACCATAATTCCTTTCCCATTGCTGTCAACTGTTCTATTGTTTTCTGTTAATGATGCAATGTTGATTTTCTGTCTAATAGCATGCAACAATTATGACAGCTTTATCTGAGAATCGGTAGAATGTCAAAATTATTCATGAGTGATTCCCATCAAAAGCCTTTCCTAAATCCTCTGGACTTTGCAGCAGTACAAAACTGAAATTCCTAAATTGTTGAGCCTTCTCTGATTAAGGCTTCAATCAAAGGATATAGAAAAGGAAAGGATCAGAAAAAGAAGAATGAAAAAGTAAAGCATTTTATTACTGCACAGAAATCATGTCTCACAGAAAAGCTGATGTTCCCGAAACCTCTCCTTTTTTATTTTTTCCTTTAACCCATCTTCCATATCTACAGTGGTACCTATTAAAGTATCAAAATAAGACACTTAGAACAAGGAGTAGGGTTGCCCTAAGCTACCTAATAAAGTTAGTGGAAAGGGAATACATCCAGTATCTGACTTTCCTTCTGGAGCTTCTCTCTTTGTGGCCAATATAGAAAGCTATGTTCCCATAAGGTTCCCAGAGGTATGTTCCTTTCTTGCTTAAGTTAAGGTGTGACATATTCTAATATTCAATTTATGAGTGACTAGACAGATACATATGTGTGTCTCCTTAAATTATGACAGAAACAAACAATATGCAGCAAGTAAACATGTATATGTCAACATTAACATAATTTGTTTATTCATCTCTATAATATTAAAGCTAGCTATCTGAAAGCACAACACAGGAAGTATCTTGAAGGAAGTATCACATAAGAGACCATTTCCTGCCACCTTATTCATCCTGTTCTACTCTTTCAAAAGCAATTATATCAAAGCTAATGCTGTAGTATTAAAATGCATACCAAATCATTTTCTGAGGTAATGAAATAAGAGAATAATTGCCACATGACTGATTTCTTCTGAAAACCTTGAAGGAGTAGAACGTATCACTCTATATGGCTCAGAGATATCAGAATTTTTTGAGGTTTTTTGAATTATATTAATTAATAGGAAAAAATAAAAATACCTAAATAAATATTACTGAAGGTGCCTCTCCATAAGTTATATTGCAGAACACAGCATGAATATAGGATGAAAGATGACCTTTCATCCAAGGTCAAAGGGTAAAGTAGAAAGATTTTAGTTGGAATTGTCTGTCTCCATAGATAGGCAGAGTGTCTTCTTATTAAGGGGGAAGGTCCCAGAGGGAAAAAGAAACAGAACATAACAAGTAGTGAATATTCTCAGTTACTTCTTGTAAAGCTTTGAAAGAAGATTTTTTTATGAATAGTTATGTGTCCAATGAAAATGGAGCTGTCGGGGAACAGAGTGGTAACCAGATCAGACACAGCTATACAGGCTCAGCATGCAATCTTAGCCAGACCAAAACTACTTCTTGTGAAACTGGAGCTCTTTTGGATAGAAAAAATAGGGGTTTTTTTTACTACGAACAAGTAATTAATCAGGTGTATTTTAGCTATTGATTAATGTCTCATTGATTATTTATTCACAGTAAAAATCAACAGCCAAAATGCAGCTTTTTTGCTACTGTTTCCTGACATAGTTGTGAAGTAATTATGGAGGACAAAGTTGCTACTTTAAAAACTATGAAGACTTCAAGCACTGCACAGCACAAGTGATGCATATGTCATAAAGCCTGATAATTTATCTTTCAAAAAAACCCCAGAAGGAAATATATATAACAACATTTGCTAAAGCATATGCAAGCACATATGTCTGTGCTTTTTATATTATTATATGGAATAGCATAAGAAGGGCAAAATCTGTATAACAATCATTATTAGATCCGTAGCCTAATGATCTATCTTTGAAAGATACTCGTATTATATCAAGCATCTTTTAAAGTGATGCATGCAATGTTTATATTGTTCATAAACTACATAACCACATGCTTTTATCTAAAAAGCTTACCATGCTTCTAAGAGTTATATGTACTGTAAACCTGAATTTTAGCAGCAGTGGAACACCATATACCCTATGCATTTAAGAGGGTTCTATATTTGGTATCACTATTGCTTTAGGCATTTTTAAAGACTTATAGCTTTTTTTTTTTTTATATGAAGCATTTATTAGGCCACCCCTTTAAAAAATACACCCCTGAATTCTGATATTTTTCAAAATATTATTTACCATTGCACACTAGTCTCCTGTATTAGCTTTGTTATCTTAAATCAACAAAAAATACTTATTTTCTCACTGTGGTTTGTTGCTTCTTTTAAAAAACATTTAACTGTTACACCATTAAAAAAAGCCTGAAGTAGTTTATCAGATTTTCCCTGTCCTAAATGTCCAAATGCAGTATAAATATGGTCGTTCAGTTGGGGTGCTGTTTATTCCACTTGTCTTCAGGCTATCACTTTTGCAACATATATTAGTAACATTCAGAAGCACTCTCATCATAAAAGACACCCAAACCTTCTATTGACTATGACTGCAGGATCATTACTCGGCGCCCATTTGAATTCACCTTATACTAATATATCATTTTAAAAAGCCTTGCTTCAGAACATTATAGTGTCATGGTATAACCCCAGACAGCAACTAAGCACCACACAGCCACTTACTTACCTCTAGTGGGATGGGGGAGAATATCAGAAGAGTGAAAGTGCAAAGACTCCTGGGTTGAGATAAAGACAGTTAATAGGTAAGGCAAAAGCTGTGTGCAGCATCAAAGCGAAACAAGGAATTCATTCACCACTTCCCATCAGCAGGCCAGTGTTCACTCTCAAATGTCCTCCCCTTCCTCCTTCTTCTCACAGACTTACATGCTGAGCATGACATCATATGGTACGGAATATCCCTTTGGCCAGTTGGGGTCACATGTCCCAGCTGTGTCACCTTCCAACTTGTGCACCCCAGGCTACTGGCTGGTGGGGTAGTGTGAGAAACAGATAAGGCCTTGGCTCTGTAAGCACTGCTCAGTAATAATAATAATAATTTAAAAAATCTCTATATTATCAACACTCTTTTCAGCACAAGTCTAAACCACGTCCCCATTCTAGCTACTATGAAGAAATTAACTCCACCCCAGACAAAAACATCACAATAGTTAAATTTTATTTGTTTGTATTTCTTCCTTTCTTTTTTTCTAAAAAAGAATAAACTCAACAAATTTCTCTCTTGTAGGACATGCAACAAGGCAACCAGTCAAACTTTGAATAAATGTGATAGTACCAAAAAATGATCAAATATTCAAAGGAGAAATGTAAATAGGGTCTCATGGATAAGATTCTTTGACATGACGCTATGAGCTGGGTCACAGGCTGATACATTATCTTACTAGTAGCTCCACTGATTTTATTTGTTGTGATAGTACTGCAGAAAGAATTATAATTTATTAAGGTTACTAAGATTGCTTGGTGCCATCATCTTTTGAAGGATGCAATCAGAGCTAAGGCAGTTACAAAAAGCCGTTTGAAGGAATCAGAGCTACCATAACCAGCCTTTAATCAGTAGGTCTCGTATCCTACTTGCATTCTCAGTTTTATTCCAATTTTAATCTTAAAAATTCATAGAAATTTTTTTTTTTTTTTTTACTTAGGGGTACTCAAGTGTATGTCAGGAAAAGTAATTATCTTAAAATACAGTATGATTTATTTAATGTGTTGGAATACGGACAGACATAAATGATATAAAATATGGAGGTTATTTTCCTACTCTAATATAAATCAAGAATAACTTCCTTGCCATTAGTCAAAGCAAGCTAAGTGATAGAAGTAAG
Source organism: Zapornia atra (assembly GCA_013400835.1). Classification (NCBI taxonomy): domain Eukaryota; kingdom Metazoa; phylum Chordata; class Aves; order Gruiformes; family Rallidae; genus Zapornia; species Zapornia atra. The sequence goes on from VZTU01018051.1 coordinate 7,580, forward strand.
AAGAACTCAGTCTGGATCCCTATATAGTTATTAAGTTATAACTATTGAAAATTTATTTGAAAGTTTGACATGTTTTCCAAGCAAACATTTTCTACAATGGTAATTTTTCTAACAGTTCTATAAGGAACTCAACATTTTTATTTATAAAACTGTTCTGCCACTCATTAAGAAATGCCATTTATTATAAAAACAGTTGTAAGAGTTCTATTGCTAATGGCTTCGTGAAATGTTATTTACAGCTGCTTAGAAAGAAGAGTTTCATTTCCTCTCAGTCTTCAGGAAAACAGCTGCTGTCCTATAGTGTAAGGATAAAAGTTGGTTTACCAACAGCAGGAAAGGGGGAGGTTTTGACTGAATAAATTTAGTATTGAATCAGGCACTTGAGCTTGAGACAGCAGGTTTCAGATATATTTGTCATTAAAGGATTTTGCTGTATATGAGAAGAAACTGTTTCTGACAGTTAATGTTAGAAGCTAAGAGGATCATCTTTTCCTTGTCAATAAGTACATCCATGCAGTATCTCAGTAATGTTCTCCTACAGATACCTAAGTGCAAAAGTGTCTGTTAAACATTTGAAACCTAATTTATGAGCAAAAATAGGAAACCTTTTGTAAGCTATATGTTCATTAATAATGTAAGTTATTAGCAATGCTGTTCTGGGTTAGTATTATCAAATGCTTTTGAAAGAATAAATCATGCACTTTCAGTAGTTACTCTCTTGTATTCAGTTTTCTTTAGCTTTCATGATGCTGCAGTGGCATCTCTGTGAAACTGTCGTAATGCTGTTTAGCATATGCTGCTGGTTTTGTATGTTTGCTTCTTTTTTTTTTTTTTCTAGCATACCCTGCATTGTATTCTAAGATCACTTGACTGATCAGCTAAAAGGGAAACATTTGTTTTTCCTTTGTTTGCTTGTTTGTTTGTTTTTAAGTAGAGACTCTGGTGCATGTGGCCATAAATCCATAGTCCCAGCTTTCTAAGGAGCTGTCTGCTACTCCAGGAACCTCAGAAGGTTCAGAAACTGCATCAGACAGATTAACAAAATTGACCACTTGTGTATGGTAAACAGCGGATCTTTAGAGAAGTCCATCAGTTCAGCAGTTTGTTTCTTCTACTTGCAAGGAAAAGATTATTAGTCTTTATCTTGTTAGTGAACTGCTGAAGTCATTGGCCAGCTTTTCTTGAACAACTTTAGTGTTGCTAAAAGAATGGCAGAATCCCATAAATCTCTCTCTATGCATATATGTAATCATATATAAATATCTGTATATATTCATATATGTAAATACATATGCTAACATATAAATGTGGTTACTTAATGCTCAGGGATTGGATAGAAGTTTGAAAAGACAGAGATGCTGCTTTGTAATACATCACTTCATTTTAAAATAGCTTTTCACAAAATACACTATTTTGATCTCAGGTAAGTATCCGGGTGCAACTAATAAAATAAATAAATATGCATAATATGCCATGTTTTTGGTTTTATATAGCATTATAAGGCTACTGGAATTGAAATAAATTATATTTTTAAATTTATCTTAGCAGTGTAGTTTTAGGCATTTGAAAACCTGGAATATTTTAAGTGTCTGAATGGCATTAAAGAAAAGAAAGGAGAGTGATACAACAAAGATAAATGGTACAATGGATATATATTTAATTTTAAACAAAATGGAGTATAAAACTACTTCATATAGGAGAAATACGTTCAATTAATCAAAGGAAAAGTGAAGTATGGATATAAAGTACATTGAATGACCAAAAATATTAAAAGAATAAATTTGCTGTTCCTTGTTGATACTCAGGCTCTATGTATAGTAAATTTTTCATAAATTAAAGTATGAAAAAAATCTGTGAGAGGAATACATTTACTCTGTACTTCAACTACGTATTAAAGACATTATAGATTTACATGACAGTAAATGAGCATAGGTATTATTTGTCCTTTTATTTTTTCTTTTTATCAAGTATTTTCTCTTGACTTCTTGCATGCTTTCTCCTTCTTTTCCACTAGGAAATTAAAACATTATGATCACTGTATTTTATTTTTTTAGATTATTAATGTATTCATGGTGCCATTGTTTTGACCCAGGCAGCTACCAAGCACCATGCAGCTACTCAGTCACTCCTCCCCTATGGTGGGACAGGGGAGAGAATCATGCAGGCAGATGTTCAGCCACCTCCAGGAAAGCAGGGTTCTGTGGTAAACAACAGCCCCTCAAGAAGACAAATCCCACAACTCTGAATATCCCCCTCCTCTTCCCTCCCTCGTCCCTCAGCTCCATACGCTAAAAATGATGTCACACAATATGGGATGTCCCCTCAGTGAGTTTGGGCCAGTTGACCCAGTGGTGTCACCTCCCAATTTCTTGTGCAGTCTCAGTCTACTGGCTGGTAGGGTGATGTGGGAAGTTGAAAAGGCCTTGGCTCTGTGTAAACACTGCTCAGCAATAACAGAAACTTCTCTGTATTCTCAACAAAAAGCTTCTCTATATTATCAGCATTGTTTTCAGCACAAATCCAAAACATAACCCCATCCTAGCTACTATGAAGAAATTTAACCCTCCCAGCCAAAACCATCACACATGGTTTCCGAGTATAGATATTCCCATGAGTAGACCTTTAGTATTCTGCTCAGACTCTCTTCCTGTTGTTTCAAAGGCTAGTCTATTCACTATTTGCTCATATGTTTGTCACCATGTAACACTGTAACAGTATATGACTGGTATTTGGAGCACATGAGGGAAGAGCATGTGATCCGGGACAGCCAGCACGGCTTCACCAAGGGAAGGTCATGCTTCACCAATCTGGTGACCTATGATGGAGTGACAGCATCAGTAGATAAAGGGAAGGCAATCGATGTCATCTACCTGGACTTGCGCAAGGCCTTTGACATAGTCCCCCACCACATCCTTATCTCTAAATTAGAGAGATGTGGATTTGATGGGTGGACCATCCAGTGGATAAGAAACTGGTTAACATACCAGTTTTGACCATAGCCAAAGGGTGGTGGTCAATGGGTTTATGTCCAGGTAGAGGCAAGTGACATGCGGTGTCCCCCAGGGGTCTGTCTTGGGACCGGTGCTCTTTAACGTCTTTATCAATGACATCGATGATGGAATTGAGTGCACCCTCAGCAAGTTTGCGGATGACACCAAGCTGA
>VZTU01018051.1:11068-67602 GCA_013400835.1 Zapornia atra
GGGGGACCTCATTGCAGCCTTCCAGTACCTGAAGGGAGCTTATAAGCAGGAGGGGATTCAACTTTTTAAAAGGGTAGACAATGACAGGACAAGGGGGAATGGATTAAAACTAAAGGAAGGAAGGTTTAGATTAGATATTAGGGGGAAGTTTTTTACAGAAAGAGTGGTGAGGTGCTGGAACAGGCTGCCCAGAGAAGTAGTGGATGCCCCGTCCCTGGAAGTGTTCAAGGCCAGGTTGGACGGGGCACTGGGCAACCTTGTGTAGATCCAGGTCTGGAGGTTGGTGGCCCTGCCTGTGGCAGGGGGGTTGGAGCTCTATGATCCTTGGGGTCCCTTCCAACCCAGACCATTCTATGATTCTATGATTCTATGACTCATATATTGAATGTTTGTGGTGGTTTTTTTGTTCTTTGATGTTTTTTGTTTGTTTGTTTGTTTTCTTTATAAAAGCTCATTCTCTCCACAAAGGAATGGTGAGGGACAAACTGCATCATATGTGCTTCAGAACTCCTCCCTGCAGTCAGTGCCATCTACCCAATAAGTTTCATGTGCCCAAGTAATTTTTTTAACAAGTTTTCCTTGGAAAAGGTTATATCTTTTGAAGACTGGTTGCTCATCTGCTCAAGTCATGAAGAAGACTACTTGAGGTACTCCTCAGAACTTACAGAATCTTTCTAGATATACTGAATCATTATTAATAAAAGCAAGCAAGTTAAGAACAAGTAAGTTCTTTCCTCATAGCCGTACCACTTAAATTATTACATCTGTTGTTACACACAATATATTTCTCTGATTTTGCCATAAAAGGAATACTTTATAAACCTATCAATACTCTATAATATTTACCTTCAAACACCAACCAGACATTTTGACAGTTCCTTGTTAAAAAAAAAAATTAAAATGTGCATAAACAGTTTTTTAAAATATTTTTTAAAGTTTAGCTTAAACATTATAAATATAATTTTCAGCATAACATATATTTAAGTTGTATTTATAACTGTAAAATGACCTGCATGAGCTATTATAGTTTCATTTTTTCACTATATGCACTTAAGCAAATAAAAAATGCCCAGCTTTTTATTACTATTATTGAAAACAGTCAAATTGTCTTGTGCTATATGTAAACTGGGAGATTTTATGTGTTATTAAATTTATACAAAAAAATGCTTGCTTGATACTGCTCAAAACCAAAACCAAAGCGCTCCTAACAGGGAATGATGACAGAAGCCATTTTCCATAAAGCCTAAGATATGCCAATGACTATTTTGATATATTTTTATATTACATTTTGATGTTACACTGAGGAGCGATTTACTCTACAAATAATTTAGACGTAACAAGACGTGAAGGTAGTGCAAACCATCAACTGAGATCTCAAGCATATCCTTGTATACATTAACTACCATTTTGGTTTTCATTACAGCAGACACAAGTATGAAAAAATATGGTCTTTAAACAAAAAACCCAAGGGAGTTATCATTAGACCTGCAAATAAAATTCTGGCTTAATTGTGATTTTCCTGTTTATTCTTGTGTTTCCAATAAAATATAATTAAGATGAAGCTAAGTGACTAATACCTATTTAATTATATTTCTGTGTGAATTTTAAATGAAATGCAGCACAAGTGTAGCACAAAGACAAAACTTCTTATAACTTCCTTCATTACAGTTTATGCATTTTATTCCAATTTAATTGAATAATATAGTTGCACTGAATAATTAATGTAGTAATTGAACTGATGCATCCAGTTTTATTTGTCTAGTGCAAATGGTATGAAATTCTGGAATGAAAAAATAAAATGGAAATTATATATTGTAATCTTTCAGACTCGACATTGCAGGCAGATTTATGATTTTTTTCCTTAATTTCTGTATGAGATATATGGGCTCCAAAATCATATGCATTTGGAGTAACTATATGATGACCATATATATGATTTATTTTTAGTCATGTGATTTGATTTCCCTGAAAAAATCAGATAAGACACATGTAGCTCCAAAGCTACTCGATGCTTTAGAAATGTAAGTACATGTTAATTTAATGTCTATTCCTAAAGCTAACAGAAACCAACCCCAGTGATTAGTCCCTGTGGCCTAGTGGCACTGTGGGGCTTGTTTGCTTATGGCTAAGGAACAGCCCTTTCTATGTCAAACTACTCAAGGAACAAGTTATTCAGGAGTAATCTAAAGCTCAGCCAGGAGGCAGTCTAACAACTAATCAAGGTTAATACTCAGGAATGCAGTACAACAGCTCATTCACTCAACATCCTTCATTTAGCAATAGAGACGTATGTAATGAGATCACTGCAAATTAGGCAGCTACATTCATTTCATATTAAAATCCTAAAAATTTCTAGGGGTGCCTCTAGTTGAGTGGGGTTGAGTCTTTTAAAAGTCAACAGAAGGTAATAGTAAATGGGTTGTCTGTGTCTTCTCTTGTTCCTAATTGTGGACAGTGGTGGAAATACATGTCTGCTATGCTCCATTTGGAGTGAAAGTTATGCATCATTAAAGTTAGTTATAGGTTGGAGGTTTCAAGAAAAAGCTCTGAAGAACTTTGCTTTCAGTTCAGAGCTGTGTGAGAGTTTGGACTATGTAAGCTTCCAAAGTCCTTTCCAACGAATGATTCCATGGTTCTATTAAACAACCATCTAAAAGAAAATATGCATGTTTATATATTACTGGGCTTTTTGCAAAAATATTTTTTTTTATGAGATGGAATATAAGTGGGAAAATACTATAACGACAAGTTCACGTGTCATTTGCAGCCATAATTAACTGAATTTGGCATTTTTCACTATTTTAATCTTTCTTAGTTCAGTTATGATGCTGTTTGGAAATAAACTTTGGGGTTTTTTCCTTCAAAATAAACTAAGAAAAGAAGAAATAATATTGCAAATACTTAATCATACTTAATCATTGCATGTAAAACAATATATTGTATAGTATATTTTAATATTTGTGTATACCTGTAAATAATATAATCTGTAATATTCCATACTTTAAATTATTTTGGATAATCAGAACATTCAAAATTAAATGCATATTTAAACCTATAAAATCCAATGATAAAAAAATAATAAGAGATGTTGTAGTTTTGTATGGCTGGGTTCTGGTGGAGAAGGGGGCGGGTGCAGGGGTGGCATCTCCAAGAAGCATCCAGAAGCTCTCTGCAGGCTTGACAGAGCAAACACCAGCTGACTCAAGGCTGGAGTCATTGCTGACCAAGGCCGGGCCCATCAGTGACTGTCACAGCACCTCTGGGAATCATATTTAAGAAGAAAAAAACACAAGCAGCAGCTTTTTGCCACCAGGGAAGGGAAGGAGAAGATGCAAGATACTGTGCAGACACCAAGGTCAATGAAGAAGGGAGTGAGGAGGAGGCGGCATCCCAGGTACTAGAAAGAATGATGCCCTGGCAGCCCATGGAGAAACCCATGGTGGAGCAGGTGTCCCCCCACAGCCCATGGAAAAAGCTGAGACCCCACCTGCAGCCCATGGAGAGGCCCCATGCTGGGGGAGCTGGAGACCTACAGAAAATGCTGTGACTTGCATTGGAGCAATTTCTACCAGCACTTGCAGCCCGTGAAGAGAAACAGAGACACAGAGATGAGCGAGAGAGTGGGGGAGAAGGAGTGGGTGGGGCGGGGAGGTTACTCCATGGAGGACCAGGCTGGAGCACTCTGGGACTGAGAGACTGAGAGACATTCTATGATTCTATGACTGCACCCTATAGAAGTGACCCACGCTGTGGCAGTTGGTGAAGAGCTGAAGCCCTGCGGGAAAGGGCTAGCATTGGCCAAGTTCATGGAGGACTGTCTCCCGTGGGTAGTACCCCATTCTGGAGCAGGGGAAGGGTGTGAGGAATTCCTCCCCTGATTAAGCAGTAAAACAACTCATTAGGAACTGACCAAAACTCCCATTCCTCCATCCCTTGCCCATCCTTGTGCCACAATGCAGGGGAAGAAGATAGCGAAATCATGACTAAAGTGACGTCTGCTAAGAAGGGATGGGTAGAAGAAGGTGCTTTAAGATCTGGTTGTACTTCTCATTACCTGACTCCGGTGTCACTGGCTGTGCAGTGTGGTGTAATAAATTAGCGAGTTTTCTTTCCTTTCTTCTGTGTTGAGTCTGTTTTGCCCATGATGCTAAGTATGGAATGATCTCTCCCTGTCTTTATCTTGACTCCTAAGTCTCTAAATATGTAGTTTCTCCTTTGTCGAGCAAAAAGGGGAGTGACAGAATGACTTTGGTGGGCATCTGGCCTCCAGCCAGGGTCAAATCACCACAAGATGTTACTTCACAATCATAAAAATCAACCTTTTGTAATTGGAAAATCAACAAATATCTTGACCGTAAATAACTACAGCCATATTTGATTAATCCTTTCAATACTGATGTGATGCAAGTGTTCACAGATCTCTTAAATCAGCACTAGCTGCAATAAAACTGGAAATCCTACATTTTCCATTTCACTTGGTCTGTATATACCCCTTGTTACTTTTTAATTTTTGTCCTGTTTTATTCAACTTTAATCAGACAAGAGTGAATGAAGGAGTTTCTTCCTGTAATGTTTTGAGTGTAAGATCAAATATAACTGTGAGAAAGTCTGTTAAAGGTCAGGCCTGACATACCAGCTCTTGGTTTTCTACATTTACAGTTACAACAGTAACCAATGGGAAAATACGTAATGATCAAGTGGTAGGAAAATCTGACCTAGAAATGACAACATCTTCTACCTTTATAGAAGTTGTCTGTAACTCATAGGCTTAGAAGACACCTTAGGTCTGACTTCTTTCTTTGATTTTCATCTGCTTGCTTTTTTATTCATCTAGTTTTAATTATTTTGAAAAGCAAAGACAATAGAGTAAAGATAAGGACACAAAAAAAAATAAAAAAGAAAAAGCCAGGCAGGAGACAGGCTGATTGAAAAAGCTTGGAATGGAGAATATTGAAGGAAGGTGGGATGAAGGATCTTACACTATTTAGGCCAGGCAACTAAGACCTGACCATGAAAGGGATGCAGAAAGCAGTCAAAGATTTGGTCACTGGCCTGTTTCATAAGACTGGGACTAGCAAATATATAGAATACTAAGGGTATTTAGGAGACACAGGGTTGTATTATAAAGGAACTGGCAGAAAGAAGATGGAAAAGATGTGGTGAAAGTTATATGTAAGGAAACGAGGAAGTAGAGAACCTCTGCTCCTTTAAGAATGTCTGATCAAGGACATTTTCAGGGATAATGAGATAGGAGGAAAGCCATACAAAAGAAGATAAAGAAACACAAACCTGACTGGTAAATGATAAGGGAGGGGGCAATGAGAACCAAATGTATCCAGTCGGACTAATTGATAAGGGTATCTTGAATGTGGGAATATTTCTTTCAGTAAGATCACCCGATTGACAATCTTTTCAAATAGAACACCACAGAAAAGAGGAACACCATAATCAAAACATTAGGAGGCATAGACTTGAAAAACGTAACGGAGACAAAGACAAGAAGCAAACATTTTTTAAGTCACACTAATTGAGGAGTGTGAAATGGTCTTGTGAATCATGAAACTGCAGGCAAATTGACTTTGCAGCTGGCAAGGATGCAAACCTGAGGGTCCACGATGCTGGAGCAGGGTTGATGAGACTGTGCCAAGTGATAAGGCAAGTGCTAGAAGGGAGAAATAAAGGAGGAACAGAGAGAAAGGGATATAAAAGGCTCTGGTCATGTGTGAATTCTGGCTGGTGAGTTTGTCTGACCAAGCCCTGTGCCTGATGCTGCAGTCTGTCCGATCTTATTATATCTTTTTTTTTTTTCATAGCAAGGGAAAATATACTCCTGTGATTTGGTGAATAGACTATGTAGGAAAAGGAAGGATGATGGATAGCCCAAAATGCTTGCTTAAGAATGCTTCAACAAGTAACCCAGTTTAATGTGTTTATGTTTCCAAACTGATATATTTAAAACTGAAGATCATCATTATGATAATTTCTAAAGTAGTGTTATTTTATGTTTTTAAAATATTTACCTAATCAGTTTGAACAGTATTACATAGACTTCTCTATTCTGGACAGAAACTCAGAAGTATTAAACTCTAACAACCAGTGTTGCCTTGGCATTTTAATCTGAGTTTCTTGAAAATAAGAGATTTACAGGATGGTTTTCAAGATCAGTGAGATCTATATTCTTTTTTTTCCAAAAAGCTGTTCTGTGAAAACCTCAGGGGGCAGACATCACATGGAAACATTTATGAAATTGCTCATTGATTTCTTCTCAGAGATAAAAGGTTCGACACTCACTTCCCTGCACTCTTCTTCAATTCAAAGCATTAGGCAGAAAAAACCCAAAAAAAAACCAAACCAAAACACCTTAGGAATAAAAGGCTAATTTTTTCCCTCCTCTCTCGTCACCTGGGCATCACAAGGCAAGGTTTTTCAGAAAGCAAAGCCAGGCATTCCTCCTTTTGCTTAATCTGAATGACCAGGCCCTGATGTCTTTCCATCATGGTTTAACCCCAACCAGTAGATGAGCACCACATGGCTGCTCGCTCACCCTTTCCCCATGTAGGGAAGGTCCTCCTACATGGGGAGGACCATCATAAGAAAAGGGTGAAACTCGTGGGTTGGGATAAAGACAGTTTACTTGGACAGCAAAGGGAGAAGAACATAACAATAATAGTCACAAAAGAATCTACAAAGTAGGTGATACACAAGGCAATGAGTTCACAGCCATCCCATCTCCAAGCTACAAACCTTCCTCCCCTGGCAGCTTCCCCCTTTATAAGTTATGACAAGGAATATCCCTTTGACTAGTTTGGGTCAGCTGTCCTGGCTGTGTCCCCTCAAAGTGTCTTCTGAAAATTAACTCTATTCCAGCCCAAAACCTGGACAGTCCCACAAGCTCATCTGTTATATATTTATCATTCTGGTCAAGACTGGCTAGCTGCCAGAAGTGGTCAGTTTTCCTTATTGTCCAAAATTTGTACTCTGCTTGCTGCCCTCTGGGACAATGTAAGACACTATAATTTCTCTGCAAATTTCATCACCAGTCTAATCTGCAGTCTCTTGTGCATTGAAAGAACAGAGATTAGAAAGGAATTTGGATGACTACAGCTACTGACTCCAATACGTAACTTGCCATTATCAACCCACATTAATTTTTTTTTTTTAATTAAAAAGGGGTTAGTGTTGTTCCCCAAGGTTTTACCAACAGGCTTTGAATTCCTTTAGGTCTGCCACCTATGTTATCCCATTGTGTCACCTTTCACACCTTTCACTTCTTTTTATATTGTGACATGCTACAAGTAAATTTGTTTCATCATGTGAAAGAAATGTCACCCAGTTGCTACATGCATACTCTTATATGATGCTAACAAATTTGGTTAGTTCCTCAGAACTGACTGTGGCAACTCCCTTTAAATGAAACTCACTCTGCTTTAATATGTCTTCTAGACCCACGTTGTCCTATTGCAATTTGTCATAGGCAAAGACAAACAAAACTTTACCCTTGGAACCCAAGCAGCTAGAACATTAACTTCCTTTCTAACAATGCTTTACATTGTTTCATTGACCTCCCAAGAGTCTTGCAATATGCTCCAGAACAACTGTCCCATGCACAAGCAGTGCAGGATCCTCAAAGTTCAAGATCCTTAAATAACATGATCTAATCCCTCTACAGAGTGAAAATTTCCATAATATCACAAGGTAGTGAATGCTTCTCCCACATCTTCATTCTGATATCTTCAGGTACTCTCACACATGCACATCTCTTTTTCCTATGTATACCGTTTATCCTGTGATGATCATTAACTATTTTCTTTACAATTTCAAAGTTTTCTTTAGGACTTGCCTTTGAATGACTGCAGTTTTGAGATAACAGCCTCGCTGCAGTTGCCCTTCACAATTTCTCACCCTGAAGAGGGAAGACACATCAAATACGTGTCATTAGATAACATGCTGTTTCGGGGATTTGTGGTGTTACAATGACCTCACAATGCACAGCTGGACATTTTCCTTATTGTTTCTCTGATTTTCTAGGAGTTAAGCAATGCAATTATCCTGTTCTATGTAGTCTTCTGAAAAACAAAGAACACAAGGAATTAATTTACACAAATTTGAGTTGCCTGGAAAAGAAAAAAATAGGAAACAATGTCTGTTTTGATCTCCTATGGCTTTATTTGCACTGTTTTTCATCATTTCCAAAGTTTCTTATGATTTCCATTTTCTTCAATACAGGAATTGTTAATTCTGTATTTTATGTTATCCTTTGCTTTCTATGTCACATTGTTGAGGAAAAAAAAAACCAGTATGTTTCCATTTAGGAACTTAGAATATATCAATTTCTGCCGTATTACGATTAACCTCTTTTTGTCTCTTTATATTTAAAGTTAACATTTAAGTTATCTTTTTCTTATAAACAATACTTGTTCAATAGCTGCTGACTGAAGAGCATCACTTGCTTGCTTCATCTGATTTCTTGGTTATGATAGATATTTTGACTCAGATACTAAAATAAGTTAGACTAAAACTTGAAGTTTCAGGGATAGAAGTCAGGACACCATTTACCAATCTAGAAGCTGAATGTCTATGTTATTTTATTTAGATTCTTTACACATAAAAAGCCTATACTAGCATTTGATTTAGAAACATTACAAACATAATATATTCATTAGTTTATTTTTGGCAGTCATGCAACATGAATCCTACTTCTATGATGGAATCTCACCTGTTATAACTTACAAAGATAGTAGAACATATGAAATTAAGTCCTTACTGACGAAGTAAGGTAAAGAAATAAAGTATGCCTCTATGATACTTGTGGAAGTCCATTAATAGTTTCTTAGCCCTTTGAAACATTTTAAATGATTGTTAAAAACATTTTATTTGATAAACTACTTATAAAATATATTTATAAAGTTTAAAGTATTTATAAAGTATTATAAACGACTCCACCAAAGATATGTATGAGATACATTGAATGTTTTTTTCAGAAGTGTTTCATTTCAGCAGATACTGCCTTGCTTCATCTTTCACTGCAGACACAAACTTCACTGATCTACTTACAAGGCAAAATGCAGTAGTTACATTATCTCAGCATCAGTTATGTCCCCACATCTTCAGTATATAACAGAACAGGAAAGTAACATTTTCTTCTGCAGAGATTTCTCCAGATTATCTCTCCTGTCCCTGTCACACATATATCTGTTCTTTTCTAAGAATTCCTAGTCAAATATTCAGCAACGGAAAGGACATTGCTATGCTTCATAGTTATTTAGTTGCATTGTTCCTCCTTTCTTTCTATAATGTTTCTTTGATGACTTTGAATTGTGTTATTTCTGGTTTATCTCCTTCTGCAATTTTTCTATATATGTTTTAGTGTCCATGATGCTGCAAATATTTTTGCTGCTCCCATGAATATTGAAGAGTGTACTATAAAAGCTAGTAGATCATGTCTTTTCTGAGGCACAGAGCTGATCTGGAATTTTATGCTGACATTTTTTAGCACAGGAGACATTTTTTAACAAAGGATTTTACATTGTTTTCCAAGCACAGGAAGACCTGAGGGCTTAAAATGCATTTTGATCATGTCTCTTCTGTCTTCTCTTGAAAGAGCTTCCCGTAATTATTAAGGTCTGCTGAAATGAAAGGAAATATCATATATATGTTGAAGTAAATTTAATCTTTTTTTCTATTAATTCATTCAGCAGAATATAAATATGCTGAAAAAGTAAAAACATGCTGTATGTAATTAGAAGCCTTCTTTACCATCTCTGAAATCTAAGCAGAGTTCAGAGTAACTAGACTTTATCCTCATTAAGACTTATGATAATTAATTAAAGAAGTAATTCAGTTTTCACTACTGAAATGTGACTATTTTCATTTTAGAATATTGTGATGTTAACCTAATATACCCGGGACTACCAGACTAAAAATCCATGATGTGCATCAAATCCAGCAGCCAGCAATAAATTATCTAGCAATTTCTGCAGGTATTTAAAAGGACGGGAATACTAAAAATCCCCAATAGTGAAATAAATCTTCAGTGGATATAATGGATTGAAAACATCCATTATAAAATATAATAAAGTAACTTAAAAGCTTTCTTCTATCTGAAAGTTCTCTCTTGATTTTTGAAGTTCTGTTCCTAAATACAATCAAGGAAAACTTCTGATTTACTGAAACCTGGTGAACATAGGCTGCTATTCAGGGATAAAATATGTGCTATTCCTGTTTTTTTGTAAGCAATTCAGTAGAAAGTCATATAAATTTATATTAAAAACTCTGAAGAACCATTTGAAGTTTGTCAGATTAAGGATATCTTTTCAAGGATTTTGCAGTTAATTCACTATACCTTTCTGAAATGGATACATCAGGTAAAATTCTGTTCAAAACAGTTGATAGCATGAAGACATTACAATATAACTGGTAATATCACCTTGCATGCTCTTGGAATAAAATATACTTTATAGAGAAGAAAGTTAATGTGTTGTAATAAAATGTAGGAAAAGTAACAATTGTTGGAAAGACTTGAATACTTGTATAATCCTGTTTGTCACAAAATGCTAAATGTTAGTCTTTATAATAATGATGACATGAATGTGTGGTATATAGGTAGTGTTATTGCATATGCAGTGCTAGTATAGAAATAAGTTTATCCTATGACCTTGGCATCCTCTTTATTTACTCTGTAAGTGAAGTAAGCTTAAAGTCCATCATAATCTTCAGTGTTAATGGCAAATCAGCACTTATGCAACTTGCAACATGCAGTGGTCTCTGCAGTGTGAAATGAGCAAAAATGAATTTTCAGTAATAGCATGTATATTTAAAAATTGTAGTCTGAGGCTATATAAAGATTACTATGCTGAGATAATATAGAGAAACTCATTAATATATGCACTACTGAAATTAAGTTTCACTTTTTACAGGCTCCTTAAAGGCATTTTTTCTCTTTTATAGCTTGTTTACAGGGGTTACACTAAAATCACATTCTACTAATTTACTTTTATAACATATAACAGTCCCAAGGACTTCTAAGAGCAAAACCAGATGAAAATCTCAAGTTTCATCCTTTGAACTTACCTCAGATACCTTTTGAGAGTATTAAAATAAATAAGTAATAAAAAACAAGATACATGTAGGGAGTATGAGTGCATATTAACACTTTGTGCATTCAATACAGATATTCATGTACGTCTATATGTGTTCTGGAGTGGATGTTATTGTAGGACTGCAGGCATGACTGTTTTAAACATTTTCCCTTCTGTGAAGCAAACACAGTTTGACATCCCCCAATAAAGCAAGAGTAATCTTTGAAAAAGAACTGGAGCTAAGATAAGAACAAATTATACTGCTAGAAAGTGTTGTACTACTTTTTTCTCAATGTGCTGCTGCCCTTCAGTTGTTGCTATAGAAATCCAGCAGACAAGCAGAATATCAGGACTTTATAGATAGGAAGTTCACTTAAGCCAATCCATGTTCTGCCCATTTAGACTTATCACAGTTTCCTCCATGTCATTAAGTAAAAAGCAGCAACAATGGGAGTGCTGTCACACGAAAGTTTAAGAACCCATTGCTTTCCTTCATGTCCACAAGGCAACCTGCCTAGTGTCCAGACACAATAGAATTTCTAATCAAACTCTTAAGTAGATTATATAGCTCACTGAACCTGACTGAGCTACAGTACCCTCTTCTTTCTCTGATTCTCTAAATCCCTACTGCTTTCTTAACAGCCACATGGCATACACTACAGCTATCTCTAAAACGTATCCACTTTATTTGGCTCAAATACATGCTTTCTTTCTCTCATTTGTGAATGACACTATTTTTCTTACTTTTTTGGGGGGTCAAAATTTCCCCTACGTGAAGAAATACACTGAATAAATCCGAAAATTGCAAGTTCCAGTTTAATTTGACCCTTTAGATGTAAGAGGGGAAAAAACCACTATATTGGAAACAAATAAGAAAGAGTTCATATTAATCTAGGAGAAAATCAAAAGATTGCCTATAAATCCATTTTTATTTCAACATATAAAATTATAAGGTAAGTATATGTTTGCAGTGATCCTTCCCTGTTAGAACATCAATTCGTACATACAGCAATTCTATCAAAGTTATACATAAAACACTAGGGGACATATATCAGCTGTGAAAAACACATATTTTTTGACCTCAAGAAAAACATAGCATCCTTATTGACCTCTGGCTGTATAATCACTCACATTTATTTATAACTATAATATATTTATAACTATTTATAGCCCTCTGTGGGAAAATAACAGAACTTGGGTGAGGAAGATTGTGAAACATACTAAAGTTACTTGCAGCTGGGGTGTAGAACACCACATATATCATATTAATTGTTGTTTATCCTTGTGAGTTGAACAAGTAGAACATCTGTTTTCAGATACATAGGCCTCATAGACTCAGAGGCAGCTATTGAACATGCTTGAGATTCATGACCTGCTGCAGGAAAGATCAAAGCACAGTGGTAAACCATGATGCCTGCTTCAATTCTTCAAATACAGGCAAAACCGTCAGCTTCAGTGAACTTCTACCATGGAATGAGATCTGCAATGCCTGCACCCCTGTTTGTGTGCTCATGTTCTGTAACAGGTCAAGGGCAACCATCCTGCCTGACCCTCAAGGCAGAATGATGGCCACTCATCTGAGAGCAAAAGCTGCAGCTCTAGCTGGGGATCTGCACCACCTGCCCCAGAAGTGGCTGGTGCCTCCACGCAGATGGAGCTGCTGAAGAGAGAGGCTGTAGTAGAGACCTCTGGCTTCAAGGAGGGCCTAGACCTTTCTCCTGGAGCAGAGGCAGGCAGCAGATCTGCCTGCACAAGGTGTGTGCAGGGTGAGGACCTCCTGCAGCAGGTGTCAGCTGCAGGAGGAAGCAAGAAGGCTGAGGAACATCAAGGAGGCTGAGAAGAAGTTAGATAGATCGTTCAAGGTGCTGTCTGCACTGAGCCTACAACCAAACAGCCAAAACCTCCCACACTAGAAACCACAGAAGGGAAAGGAACCAATAGTGAAGAAGAATGGAAGCTTGCGATGGTAAGGACCAGCAGGAGAAAGAGACTTGTGTCAGAGACTGATGTACCCTTGCAGAACGGCTTCACTGCTCTGCCGGAAGACAGGGAAAGACCCATCACATCAGGAGAGACACTGGAGCTCAGTAAGGCAGCCCAATCTGCTCCTCACATAAAAATCAGCACATCTAAGAAAAGGTGACATACGATAATAGGGGACAGTTCTCTTCTGGGAGGTAGAGAAGCACCCATTTGCTGACCTGATGCACAATCTAGGGAAATGCTGATTTTCAGGGACCCAGATGAGGGATGTCACCAGATCAGGGATGTCACCAAGAGACTAAGAGTCTTGTTCCATCCACTGATCCACTGCTGTTTTTTTCAAATGGGCACTAGCAATGCAGGCAGGAGCAGTATAAGAAGTATAAAGAAGGATTACAGAGCCCTGGGAGTGTCAGTAAGGGATTCTGACACACAGGTAGTTTTTTCATCAATCATCCTGCTCAAAGGGAAGGTTTTGAAAGGGCCAGTTGAATCTGGCAAGTCAGCAAATTATTACAAGAGTATACCACAGCCAGGGCTTCAGATAGATAGACCATGGGACTGGCTTTGAGAAGCCTGGTCTACTAGGGGCTGATGAGGTCGATCTGTTAGGGCAGGTGAAGAATATGGTTTAACATGGCAAGGTTCTGGTGGAGAAAGGGTGGCTTCTTCAATAAACAGCTAGAAGCTTTCTGTAGGCCTGACAGACTAAACCCCAGCTGACTCAAGGCTGGACCCACTGCAGACCAAGGCTGAGCCCATCAGCACCAGTCATAGCAACTCTGTGAATCACATTTAGGAGAAAAAAACCTGCAAGCAGATGCTTTTTGCCACCAGAGAAGGGAATGAGAAGATGTAAGAAACTGTGCAGACACCAAGGTCAGTGAAGAAAAGGAGGATAAGGTGCTCCAGAAGCTGGAGGAGTGATTCTTCTGCAGCCCATGGAGAAGACCATGGTGGGACTGGTGTCCCCTCACAGCCCATGGAAGAGTAAGGGGAGCAGAGATCCTACATGCAGCTCATGGAAAGACCCCACGCTGGAGCAGGTGGAGACATACAGAAGACACTGTGACCCATGTTGGAGCAAGCCTCTGCCAGCAGATCTGTGGCCCCTGGAGAGAGATAGAGACACAGAGGGTGTGCATTCAAGAAATCCAAGTGCAAGGTCCTGCACATGGCTCATGCAATCCCAAGCACAGATACAGGTTAGGAGGAGAATGGATTGAGAGCAGCCCTCAGGAGAAGGAGTTGTGGATGTTGGTGGACAAGAAGCTTAATGTGTTCCTCCAATGTTCACTTGCAGCTGAGAAAGTCAACCATATCCTGGCTGTATCAAAACCATCATAACCAGCAGGTCAAGAGAGGTGATTCTTCCTCTACTCCACTCTTGTGAGACCCTACCTGAACTAGTGTATCCAGCTCTGGGGTCCCCAATGTAAGAAGGACATGGGTTTGTTGGAGCAATTCCAGAGAGCCATGAAGATGACCAGAGGGCTGGAGCACCTCTCCTGTGAAGACAGGCTGAGAGAGTTAGGCTTCAGCCTGGAGAAGAGAAAACTGAGGAGACTTTATTGCAACCTTGCAGTACCTGGAGAGGTCTTCAAGAAATATGGAGAGGGACTTTTTGCCAGAGCATGTAGTAATAGGATGAGGACTAATGTCCTTAAGCTGAAGGAGGTTAGTTTTAGTAAAAATTCTTTATTTTGAGCATGGTGAAGCACTGGAACTAGTTTCCCGGAGATCTTATTGATGTGCCTTCCCTGTAAGTGTTCAAGGCCAGGTTGGATGGGGCTTTCGACAATCTGGTCCAGTGGAGAGTTTCCCTGTCCATGGCAGGCAGGTTAGAACTAGCTGATGCTTGAGGTCCCTTCCAATCTAAGCCATTCTATGAATCTATGAAAAACCTTTTCTTACACCTCTTCTTTTTAAACTACATTTTTTCTTCTTTTTAGTCCTTTGGCTTTAGGCACCAGAATTTCATTCCCAAGCTGACTTCCTCATGACCGTTTTATAAAACGATATATTTTTCTCAAGGGCTCATCCATTAAAAACATTTGTTCCCTACAAATCTGATTCATAGTTCACCTTTAACTTCTACGCCATTCTGGCAGCTGTTTGGTCGCACTAGGAGACACTTTTCCATCAAGTATGTTTTATTCTTAAACAGTAAGGTATTTTTTCTTTTTTGATAGAATATCTTTTGTGTGTGTATGTGTGGTAGGGGAGCTGTGGCAAGCCTCAAGGATTTTCACATTTGTTCCTTTTTCTTTGAAATAGCTTTTATTGCACAGTTTAATCCTGGATATTATCAATTTGCTAGCAACCTCCATTCCAATTGGAACCAGTAGCAAAGCAAGTGTGTTGTAAGTAACATGACATCAGGACTAAAAATGGTGTGTTTAATGTTAATACACCTGCCAATCACTGTCAAAAATGCACAGTAAATTAATAATTTCCATAGATCTTTGGGTTTAATTTATTCTGTGGTCTGAATTGTGTCTGTCAAGCATTCAACTAATGAACTGTAGTTCTTCTGACACTGTCCAATGGCAGATGTTTAATTTCATTGTATAGGAAATAGGGCATGGACTGCATAAATCTTCCCTGCAATATGTCATTCCAAAACTAGCCTATGACTAAATTTTGCTAAGCTAAATGTGGACCCAAGCCATGAATGTATACTACATTCCAATTTTATATAATCATAGCTAATTACACACAAAAGTACACTGAAGTTCTTGTTTAAA
The DNA here is from genome assembly GCA_013400835.1 of Zapornia atra. NCBI lineage: Eukaryota > Metazoa > Chordata > Aves > Gruiformes > Rallidae > Zapornia > Zapornia atra. The sequence goes on from VZTU01018051.1 coordinate 26,877, forward strand.
CCAGTTAAACAGTTGCATGATAATTTCATTAGGCATTACTTATTATTAGGAGAACAAGAAATACAAATAATCACTATTCACCTCTTCCATTTATTCACAATTTTAACTGTCTCTATCAAGGTCTCCCTAACATAGGTTATTTTCATTAGCTGACATGCTTATTACAGCTAAAACTCCCATGCCCCAAAATATGAATTACTTTTGAATACAGAAATCTTCTGCTTCTGTTTAAGTATTATTTGGGTGAAGATACAGATGAAAAGAACAGCACATAGCAGTGGAAGTAATTGCAAGCCATATACTAAATATGAATAAATAATTTTTTTAGTTTGCTTCTTTTCTTTCCTGGGTGTTTGGAGTTTTATTTTGTTTTGGGGTTTTGGGGGGTTTTGTGTGTGTGTGTGTGTTTGGCTGTTGGTTTGTTTGTTCATATATATATATATAGTTATTTTATATATATATAGTTAATATATCATTTGCCTCTCTGATGCTGAATATTGAGTTAAAATTTTCAAAGAACTGTCAACTAGCTTCAGGATCACTTTCATGAGAAGTAAGCTAACTTCTAATAATTTCTTCCTCAGAGGTATTACCTTGCTCCTCTCACCATTGAATTTCATCTTCTATTCCATCAGCTACTCACAGCACATTTTCAAACCCTTCACAAGTCTGTACCATCCGTTTCACATTTGTCCAACTGGAAAAATTACATTTGTTTCCTTCTCCATTTTATCATTTAAGAATTGTAAAAAGGGTCAACTAACATAGATTCTTGGGTGATGGGTTCACGTATGTTTTTCCGCCTTTTGTTCTTGGATGTCTTTTATTGTGCTATTGTTTGTATCAAAATGGGTTTTGGCCAGTGTCTTGTTATTCTAAATCCCTTCCACAGCAATGTGGATCCCTTCCTGGCCAAGTAGAGAGTAAGGAAGAAGAAGAGCATGTTTCTGTGATCAGTGGAGAGAACCAGCAGCAGTCACAAGACTCCGGGGACATTTTTTAAATTATGTAAAAAGCAGTTGAGCTGACTATATTTATAAGACTTGGAGGGCAGGAAAGATAAGGTTTATGAACACAGAAACTTCAAGGCTGGGAATACAGATGGGGTGGAATACTGTTATTTTGTAGTTAAGGGCAGGGGAGAAACATGACAAAATCTGGAGGGTTAGGGATTTGAGAGGGAGTTGCTACTTGGAGCAGAAAAAAGTAGACCTGTTTGAAAGGCTACGATTGAAGGGAAGGTTGGACTTTTTAAGACAGATATGGAAGATCAGCCATTCAGGACATTTGCTTTGGCAAGTGCTGTAGAGTATGGGATTGTGAGATCTCAGCTCAGGGGGTAAGGTAGATAAAAATGGAAATCTGAGATAAGACAAAGCAGCCTCAGAATCAATGTCTTGTGGGATGTCAAAGGAATCCATCTCCATATTTTTTTTTGTCAGAAATGTCATAGATGACATTGCTGGAAACCACCCTGAATTATGAAAACTAACCATAGCCTTTATTTTCTATCTTTCAACTGGTATTAATTTATAAAAGGAGTTGTGTCTTATTTAGTCATCATTAATCATTATACACCCTGAAGACTCTAAAGACAGATAATTTATGAAAAAATCCTTAAATAGGGAAACTTTTTTTTTTTTTTTTCTTTCCATTTTACAAATTGATAAATTAGGACAATTAAATTGCTTACTTGTGTTCACAAAGAAAGCATGCCAGTCTGGGACTTACCAAGATAGTTTATTTCTCAGTTTCATGCACACCAAATAATGCAATTAAAGCAAACATATAGATCAGCTAAATGAAATAGAGAGTTTGAAAATAATTGTGTGAAGCTTCAGTAAACCAATGCAGGAATGCTATTAGGACACAAATTCATTCTAATTTTCCAAAAAACATACATAAAAATTAGAGGTTGGTTAATGTCACAGAATCTCAGTAGAGGTTAAGATTACTTATAGAATGAGGAAGGTTTAATATCCTGTGCTTTGTTTCACGTAACTTTATTCTTTGGAAAATTTAAATCTTCCATGAAACCAACAAATTTTTTTTTTTTTACTTTTGATCAATTATTTTTTATTTGTAGACCTTCAAGTTTTCCACAAATATTTTAGAAAAGCAGTCCTTGAGTTTACTTAAACATAAAAGTACTATAAACATATTTTTTCTATAGTGCTGCAGTGTTAATTTATTGGTTTGTTTTATTAGCAATCTCCATTAGAAAAGACATTGAAACCTGTTTTATGAACTAACAAACTTTACCTTATTTTTCTTTCCTTTCCTGATAGATGCAGACTGTAAGTGAATTACTCTTTTACATTCCTTTTTCTTTCTCAGAAAAATACTAGGAGCTAGGAAGTTTGGATCTACATTATGAAATATAGCACCAAGCTCTAAATGGCTGAAATGTGAGAAAATGGCTATAGAAGTTGATTCTGAAAACAGAAGTTTCAGAAGATTCTGTTCTGTCAAAAAGTCAGATCTGCAGCACTTGGGGATGAGGATGAACAGTTATATTTAATAAAAGAGAGAGACAGAGAGCCTGAGAAAGAAAGCTCACTTTTTGACAAATGATAAGCTTCTCAGTTTTCATGAACTAGCCAGATGGGGTTTTCATATACTTTTACAGTAGTTTGGTCTTGGAGATTAGACAACTGAAGGGTGACTGACCCTGTGATAGTGTTGGCTGGCATTATTAATGAAGTGTTCCAGTCCTTCTGGGGAACAATGTGCACTGTATCATTGTCTCTGCTTGTGGCTGTCAAGTACCCAAACTAAGGGTGGCGGGGGGGTGGTGCAGGGGGAGAGAAAGACAGGACTCCCTATTTGAATAGGGTGATAATACACTCTAGCCAATTTCTCTGATGCTCTTAACTGGATAATCTAATTGTGAAGCATTAATGTAAAAATCTAATAATCTAATTGTGAAGCATTAATGGAAAAAAACCTTGAGATTATTATTTAAAGCAGTAAGATATAGTTCCACAAGTAAATCACTTGAGCTTCATTTTACCAATTGAGAACATTGGTTTTAAAAATATTTGGTTTCAATTTTACTGGCTTCATACCTTCCAGTGGGCTTTTGGAGGGGAAGAGAAAGAAACTGAGGGTGGATTTAATTTGCTTCTACCAGTGCTACTCAGTACACCAGGGAATACAGAGCACCCGCTGAGTGGAAAATTTTGCCAGAAAGTATCTGAGATTGTACAGTCAGAGTAATTTGACATCTGTGGTTTAGCATATTTGTGAGTCATTTATGAAAAGCATTTTCAAATATGTTTTCTTTGTAATCTACCTTACTTCTATCATTATCTGTTCTCTCTAATGTACTCATTAGAAATGGATTTAAACAGAAAAAAAACCCCAACAAAAAACCCAACCCAAAACCAAAACAAACCCAACCAATAGAGTTCAGCACTTCAATGTTGATCAAGGAGTAAAAGCAATCCACACTCTGAAGCACTGCTATATGATTAAAATGATTGCCTTAGTGATTTACTTGTGACTCTTTGTGAAAAACACCTTAATACAATTCTCTGAAGTCTAGAAGTGAGATCCCAGTGAGAGACTTTTGCTACAGAATTGTCAGTATTATGGACGGCAACACAATTTTCTTAGTAATTAATTATGATGACAGACGGAACAATTTAAAACAAACAGGAAGGTAAACCAAAGATTTTTCTGAATATGAATGTGTTGCAGTTTAGTGTAACTGCTGCTTCAGTGGCTCTTGTAGGCTGCAGTTACAGCTTTCTGCAAGCCCCATGTTTTGAAAAACACTGGTACAGTCAAGGCCGAATTTGAGACCAAGCCTATCAGAGCTGGTCATAGCGCCTCTGTGAATCACATATAGGAGAAAAAAAACTGCTGGCAGGCGCACTTTGCCACCGGAGCGGGAGTGAGAAGATGTAACAAGCTGCACGGACTCCAAGGCCAGGCCCGCAGGAGGGGGGATGAAGAATGCGAAGAGAAAGTTTCCCCTGCAGCTCGTGGTGAAGACCATGGTGAAACGGGTTTCCCCCCAAAGCCCATGGATGAGGACGGGGAGCAGAGACAACTATGCCTGTGAAGATTGATCCACGCCTCAGCAGGTTTGCCAAGGGACTTGTGACTTTGCGGGTGACCAGGCCGGGGGGTCTGGACCCGGACGTCAGCACCCTATGGAGGGGAGAGTCCTGCTGAGAGGCCTGTGGTGAGGGGATGACTCCCCGATAGAGAGGACTCACGCTGCAGAAGGTCGTGGACACGACTCTCGCGTGGGTGGGACCCCACGGTGCCGCAGGGGAAGGGGGTGTGTATGTGGAATGCCCCCCCCCCCAGCTGAGATGGAAGACAGCTTGGGAGGAACGGACTGAAACCCCTCACTCTCCATTCCCTGCCCCCCCTGTACTGCGAACGGGAGGGAAGAAGGGAGCGAATCTCTGATTAAAGTCATGAGTGCGAAGAGGCGAGGGGTGGGGGGAGGAAGTAGAAGTGATAATATCGGGGGAAGAAAAGCAGCTTGTTGGGAATCACCGGAACCCCACTGCCCATTCCCTGCCCCTCCCCGCGCCATGTTGGGGGGGGAAGAAGGGAGTAAAATCGGGATGAGTTTTAAGTTTGCTAAGAAGGGAGGGGTGGGGGGAAGGTGCTTGAAGACCTGGCCGCTTCTTATCCCGTTCCAGTTCACTGGGTGTATTAGTTGTAGTAAGTAGTAATAAATCACCTTTTTCTTTCCTTTATTCTGTGCTGCGTCTGTTTTGCCCATTGCACTAATTGCAGAGTGATCCCTCTGTCCTTATCTCAAGTCCTAAGCCTCCTAATATCTATTTTCTCCCCCTTTTCGGCTGAAGGGGGGAGTGAGCGAGCGGCTTGGTGGGTATTTGGCCTTTGGTTAGGGCCAAAACCACCACAGAATGAAGTAAAAAATATTTAAGCAAAAAAAATTATATAAGTAAAAATCTGAAATAATTCCTTGGGTTTCTAAAGTAGGTCTACTGAAATTTTTATATTTAACATACTAATTATATTTCTGCAATTATCTATTAGATAAACTATAAAATACATTCAAATTGAACCAAACATTTATTTTGAAAATGCTTTCAGTATTTTCAGTTCTTCCTTTTTTATTACAGGTAGACAATGCAAGCACGTTACTTCGGACTACCAAATGTACCAATTCAGTAGTACTTCGGACTACCAATGTAAAATTGACATTTTTTATTGCGATTTTCTTTTTAAAGCTAATTTACTTGGCTCAGAGTGTGTTATAACTCACCAAGCATCCCTGTCTTCACCATAGTCTTTTACACCTGCATTATCTACCTTCAACTTATTAAGGCGCCTGTCACCTCAATCTGGTGTGGGTGCTCACAGTCAATGACTGAAGCTGGTGTCCACCTTCCTGGACCCCCACAGTGCTGCAGCCTGGGCTGGGGCAGAACAGGTCTCTCCCAGGGGCATTAGCTAGTTGGAGCCAGTTGGACTTGGTTCCCCACCCACTCAAGTGACTGTCACTGACTATCAGGAGCTGCCACAGCCTCAGAAGCGCCACTAACCAGACTGGGCTTTTGGCCTGACAGACACACATCTGGTGGCCTGGTACATGCCAGGACCCCGAGGGACAGGGCCGTCACAGTGCTCGTCAGCTGCTCTGCTCCTACTTGTGGGCAGAGGGACATGCCTTGGCTGCCAGTTCATGGCCTGCCTCACTCCCCTAGGCAGCACATGTTAAGTTGTGGTCCCTGGGGAGCAGCCAGCCCACTCTAAACATGATGACCAACTCTACCATAGCCATAGTATTTTTCCTGGCAAGTACCACATGGTGCTGATGGCTCCTGGCAACCCTCTTGCTCACCCTCTCTATGCCTAAGGAAAATGGAAGTGTTAGCTTTGGAACCCATGGGGACATTGGAAAGGCGAGCACACTACCAGAGAAAAGGATACTGTAAATATATTTATTGAATAAAAGTTTGAAATGTATCATTAGTAAGATTTTTCTATAGTATTTTGCAACATAAGAATGCTGAACGATTACTTGCACTAACAGGAGGTGTACTCCTTTTTGTTCATAAGATTTTGATATAAAAAGACATACAGAGATTGTGAGAAATATTTTGGCAAAAATTCCTTACTTTTTACTATCCGTCCTTTGAACAAAACACTCTTTCCAGTGTTTCATGAAACTTCTTTGTGGAAAAAAGATTATTCAATTTGTTTTACTGGGTAACCAAAGGAAGATGGCAAGATCTTAAAAAAAGAGGAAACTTTTTTTGTAAGCTCATTTTGAGCTAAATGTTGATATAAAGATCAATATTTTATTACTGAAGAGAAATCTGATCCTTCAGGTGCCTGAGCAGTCATACTGAAATTGCTTTGTGGGAGAGCTGATGTTCAGGGAGGAATTCAGTGAACCTGCCATTTCAGCAAAGCCACTGAGGTGAAGGGCTCTGGAGCAGAGGGTCATGACGTCCCTTCCTAAAGCAGCAGAAACATTGCAAAAAACCCACAAGCTAAAGCACAGGAGTGAGGGTTCCTCGGTCGTGGTCCCTCAGAGGAGAAAGGAGGGAGCACTTGACAACAGGCAGCTCTGACTCAGTGTGGGCAGGGGCAAGAGGGAAGGCAGCTAATAACACACCATATACACGCCCAGCCAGCATGAGTTAATGAAATCAGGCCTGGCTTGACCAGTTTGATTTCCTTCTATGACCCAGTGACATGCTCAGTGGATGAGGGAAATGCTGTCAATGTTATCTACCCGGACTTCAACAAAGTCTTCTATACTGTCTCCCAAAGAATTCTCCTGCAGAAGCTGGTGGGTCATGACTTAGACTAGTACACTCTTCACTGCATAAAAAACTGGCCAGAAGGTCACAGGTAGTGTCCCCAAGGGTCAGTCTTGGGGCCAGTATTGTTTAATATTTTTATCAATGATCCAGATAAGGAAATTGAGTACCCCCCTCAGTAAATTTACAGATGACACCAAATTAGGTGGCAGTGTCCATCAGCTTGAGGGTTGGATAGCTTTGCAGAGGGATCTGAACAGGCTGGATTGATGGGCTGAGGTCAGCTGTTTGAGGTTCAACAAGGCCAAGTACTGGGTCCTGCACTTGGGTCACAACAACTCTGTTCACTGTTACAGGCTTGGGGAAGAGTGGCTGGAATGCTGCCTGGAAGAAAAGACACAGTGAGTGTTGGTTGATAGCTGGCAGAACAAGACCCAGCAGTGTGCCCAGGTGTCCAAGAAGCCCGACAGCATACTGACTTGTATCAGGAACAGTGTGGCCAGCAGGACTAGGGAAATTATTTCCCTCCTGTACTTGGCTCTGGTGAGGCCATAACTGAAGTATTGTGTTCGGTTTTAGGCCTATCACTACAAGAAGGATATTGAGGTGCTGGAGTGAGTCCAGAGAAGGGCAAGAAAGCTGGCAAAAGGTTTGGAGCACATATCTTATGAGGAGCAGTTGAGTGAACTGCGTTTTTTTAGCCTGGAGAAGAGAAGGCTGAGGGGATACCTTATCACTCTCTACAATGATCTGAAAAGAGGTAGTGAGGTGAGGGTTGGTCTCTTCTCCCAAGTAATTAGCAATAGGATGAGAGGAAATAGTCTCAAGTTGCATCAGGGTAGGTTTAGGATGGATATTAGGAAGAGTTTCTTCACTGAGAGGGTGGTTGTACACTGGGACAGGCTCCCCAGGGACGTGGTCACAGCATCAAGCCTGAGTGAGTTCAAGAAACACTCAGTCCATCTCTGCTGGTCCATGCTCTGCTGGTCCTGTGTGGAGACAGGAGTTAGACTTGATGATCCTTATAGGTCCCTTCAAACTCAGTAGATTCTATGGTTGCATGATTCTGTGATATTAGGAAAAATTTCTTCACCGAAAGGTTGGCCAGGTATTGGCACAGGCTGTGCAGGGACATAGTGGAGTCACCATCTCTGGAAGTGTTAAAAAAACATTCAAATGTGATACTCCAAGACATGGTTTAGTTGACATGGTGGTATTGGACAGGTGGTTGTACTTGATGACCTTAGTGGCTTTTCCAGCCTTAAAAATTCTATGGTTCTATGAACACTCTATATACTACATAGAGTTGCCAAGTCTGAAAAGACTGTACAGAAATAATTATCTAGGAAAAATGGTAAGATTGGGCTGTGTTTTGAAGGAATTGTGTTTTTAAAAAGAAGCTTTCTGAAGCAGTGTGGTAATCTTAAAAGCCAGTAGTATACTTTTAAAAATTTATACAGTTCTCAGACTAGGTGAGTGGTGTTATATATGGTGGAGAAAAAAATTGTATCAGCCTTCCACTTAGCTGAGTAACAGAATTTTATTATGAATTTCCAAGGAAAGTAGAAGAGATTTGTTTTGTGGTTTGTTTTGGTTTTTTGTGGGTTTTTTTTCTTAGACTGTTCTGTTTTCTAATAAAAATTGTCTACTGCACTTCTACTGTAGTAAAATGCACAAGAAAATCACATGTATAAGTAATTTATTTTCTTCATAAGCTTGCTTACTTGCTTTTCTCTTTTACCTCACTGAATAGAACATTAGCAGTTCCATTTATTTAAAAGAATAGGATACTATGCACATGGATAAAGGTTTTATAAATGGGTCCAGATTAATGTATCATTCTCTTATCATTGCTACAAATGAGTCAGATTCACTGGAGTAGGAAGTACAAGATTCATGAGCTGAAGTTGTTTTACCTTATCTTCTCAAACCTTGGTGTTCTGGATGAATGAAAATAGACAAGGGCATGAACATTTTTAGTTAACATATGCAGAGCATCAAAATATGTCCAGAAGGATATTGCTGCTACCTAAACCTTTTCCTTAACACCCTCCAAAGTGCTAGACCTCATAGAAAGGTTATATATTCATCGGATTTTACTGCCAAGTATAAGCTTGAACATATTGTCTTGACATTTTGTCATATAAGTTGATATAGATAAACTGCTGCTCACAAAGTAGCAATTGCATTTTATATATTTTTTCTGCCTAAAAAGGAACAGTATTCAGCCTGCCAAGATTTCTCATTAAAAGTTTAAATAATTAGAAATGCTTGTTACTAATTAGCTAATTGGGAAGCAGATTAGAAACCTCTAAAGAGAAATGCACTTAAGCCTACAAGTATGTTACAGTGTATCTGTTTTAATTCATTTCTGTGGTATAATTAGCATTATGTATTACCTTCACAGTTTTGATTAGAATGTGTAATCTGAGGTACCATTAAGTCTAACACTTTGCATCTCACTGGATTCTTCATATAACTAATTAGCACAAAGGTCGTAGTTCTCATTTTTCCAATATCAACATATCGTTAAAGCACATCGCTGATTATGTTGATAGATGTGGTAGGACACCATAGAGATGAAATTTTCAATTTCCTAAAGGGTGAATACAATTACAAAGTTAACAAAGGAAAAAAACCTGTGATTTAGTACATTACCTTTGTAGAGTTGTGCCAATAAGAAATAATTTTGATAGTTACATGAAGAAAAAAAAAAAAAAACACAAACCTGCTCAGATGCCTGAAAATAAAAGTCACTTTACATGTCATTTATGAAGAACATAAGAAGTTCAGTAATCAGATATGGAGTCTACATAGCTGAAATATTATTAAAATCTTCAGTAAGTTTCATAGTCTTTAACAGGTGAAAACAACATTTGATGATAGGAAAGCTGAAAATGAGCATGAAAACTAATATTGTATCCAGTCTTATATTTTTTTCCTCCTCTCCATCTTCCAAAATAATGTTGTAACTCACATTTCTCTTAATCTCAGCCTTTTATATGATTCCTAGACTTCTGGATGTTGTGATGTCCTATCAACTATCTCCGCTATTTTACCCTCTCCCACTTAGTATTTCATTATATTTTCTCTCTACCCACTTCTGTATATATGCAGAGTATGACATTTCTCTGCAGCCAGCTGCTTTCTCTCCAAAAGTACTAAATAAAGGTCATTCTTAAGTGATCAGATTTATATCCACATGGAAGCAATAAAAAGAAGTAATGTCCATTATGCATCCTTTATGGATGCATGTTGGTAAAAAAAAAACAACAAGCAAAACATTTTTTTTTCTTTCCTAACTCCTAGTAATGTTTATTTTATCATGAACAGTCATTTATGAAGAAATTAAGTTATTTTATGGAGGAAATAAATTGTTTCCTCAGAGTGGACTAGAGTAGTCAATTACAGTTTAGGAGTTAAGCAACTAAATGTATTCTGGATTTTTTAAAACTTGTTATGTGGGGGAGACACCTCTTTCTTAAACTGGTACAGATTTCAGCAGTTGAGTCTGCTAAGTACAAGTTACAAGGACCCAGGAATGATTGTAGAAATGGCCACAAGGGCCATTTTGTAAGAAATATTACTACCTGTTATTTGAATAATGGAAATAATGTTTAAAATTTTATGCTTTTAATTAGGAAAGCTTGAAAAATTAACTAATTCCCCTTTCCCAACAAAAGGAGACATAATAAAATTATAGAAAGCTGGAAGCTAGAAACATCTTGGGATGCGATTAATTTATCTAGGAGGGACAGTTTGAGAGTACCAATTGAAACTGATCTCCAGAGGGAAGGAAGAGATACTAATTAGTACTGAATATTTGCAAATTCCTGAATATAGCCACTAGATTCAAAGTCTGTCCATGTATTTTACATATAACTAAGCTCTATTGTGAACAGATATTAAGGAAATATCACAGATTTAGATCTCATCTAATATATGGGATGTAAAGAAAGCAAGCTGAAGCTTATTAACAAAACTAAGCTTCTTCATCTTGCATATGTTAGAATTTGCTATTGTATAACAGCAGGTCTTGTTTCTGTGGTGGAGCCATCTTTGGAGAGGTCAGGTGTTTGTTTCTTGTACATTTTGCATAGGTATTGTTTTCTTCCCTGGCCTTAGGTTTCTATCTATATCAACATTAGTTTGTCTATAATGAGAATTGTCCCTTTAAAATTTTTGGAGGTAGGAAAGACTGAGACAAGGTACCATTTTAAAAGGAATTCCTGTTCAAAAACTTGGATTTTTATTTTACTTATGTTGTCTCTTGACATGCTCAAGTCTCTTCACATGAGACACTGAGATACTTTTTCTTTCTTCTTAAAGAAATCTTGTCCTTTAGTAGAAATTCTTACTATTGGCCTATAGATTGCATACTAAAGACTATGTATATAAATTTAATTATAAACGCATTCTGAACTCTTTGGGTTTTTGACATTGACTGAACATGCTTCAGTTTTTCTTGGCAAATGACTGGAAGATGTTTAAATCTAGTTTTCTTCCTATCCTTCTATCAAACCTTGTTCATCCGGGCCCTTATTTGCACTTTTTTGTGCCACAGCACCTCTTTCATCATTTCACTTACAAAAAAGATTAAACTATTCCAGGAAGTGGGAGACTAAATGCAATTGAATGGATATTTAAAGCCTGGATTTGCATGAATTGGCCCTCAGTATGTAGTTTGGCCCTATGCCTTTACTCTTTAAAGCAAATTAAATCCTGAATGGCATTTGTCCAGGAAGAATGCTTGATGTAATCCAAATCCCAAATATTAAACATAGGCTGAGTCTCTGAAGTAATTTTTCGCTTCCTACATGATTTTAGGAGGTGTAACCATTATTTTCAGTAAACATGTAAACAAGAAACAGTGGTCTTCTAGCCCAGAGATTTAAAATGCTGAACAGAAGCTAAACTAAAAATGGATGACACTGAACTGTGAGGTATTAGTTATTGGTGGTTGTGTTAGGCCTCAGTAATTAAAACACAACTGAGCAGAACAGACAAAAAATATAAAACAAGATCTGTTTTTATAATTGAGTTTGTAGCTTTAAGCCATCTTGAAGTATTTACAATGGAATTTCTAAGTACTATATATGGGTTTAAAGGTTCTAAACAATTTCTTAGAGGAGCATGAGTCAAGAGTTTTTATGAAAGTTACTATACCAGACATGCTCTAAGGTCATTTTGTCTTGGAGCTGAAGTTACTTGCTAAAGGGCTCAAAGCATTCTATGTCTTTTATGAACTTGAGTGGTGAACAAACCCTGATTTTATTTGAGTTTTCTCTATTGAATGTTTGACCTTTTAAATATGAAAGAGTTGGTTGGCCTACACTTTAGCTGGGGCTGTTTTCAGGAAAATCCTGTAATATTGTGACTGTATAATAATTTTTAGTGTTTATATAGGTATAACACATAGGCAGGAGCTCTGGACCAGAAAAAAATAATGAATGACTTAGGACATATTAAATATCAGAAAATAACAATTTGATAGCTAAGTTCATTTAGTGAGTACATTTGAAAACATTAGACTAAAGGTTAAATTACCATATAATTTCTTAAGTAAGCAGAGAAATATTCTTTACTGTAACTGACTAGTTTATAAATGTAACATATTTTTATCTAAAAGACTCAGACAGAAATGAAAAAAAAAAAATTTTAACTGTTAGGAGTCTAGCATCTCAAAAGAAATGCTGAAAATATTGTTTTGTTTTGTTTTCCTTCTCCCCATCTTAAAAATTACAACCTATGAAAGTAATTAAATGAGACTGGTAAGACACTGGCCCAGGTTGCCCAGAGAAGTTTTCAATGCCTCCACCCTCCAAGTGTTGAAGGCCAGGTTTGATGGGGCTTTGGGCAAACAGATCTAGTGGAGGGTGTCCCTGCCCATGGCAGGGGGATTTGAACTAGATAATCTTTGAGGTTTCTTCTGACCCAAACTGTTCTGTGATATTGTGATTTTAAAGGATTCTATTCACTATCAAAATGATAAAGTCTTCCATCAAATAAGACCAAACCTGGGGTCTTGCATGGTGGAGGGGGTCAGTGGGACTGTGCCAGCTGATGAGGCAATGAGGGAAGGGCTAGAAGTGGGGAACAGTCCTCGAGGAGAGTGGGCAGATATGGGGACAGAAGAGACTGGTCACATGTAAAAGAGGGCTGGTCAATACACATATTTGGCTGTGTCTTGTGACCAATCATTGCAGCCTGTCTTGTCTTTTTATATCTTCTCGATAAAACTTTTCTTAACTCTCTGCATAATCTCACTCTCTGTCCTCTGTGTGTGTGTGTGTACTTCAAGGACTCAGTGGCAGCTCTTAGTCAGATCTGTGCCTCTGTGAGCAAAATCTGGTGTCAGCCACTGAAGTCAGAATGCGGGTGTGGGTGCCCTTGGCCCATGATATCAGCTGTTGGAGGCAGTGGGGGTCTCTGTGTCAGCAACTGGAGTTTTTAATCCCTGAGCCACTGGGACAGGAATGTTATGTCTCCCAAAACCCAACTACTCAGAGGACTGGAGTGAGGTGAGTGAGACACTGGCAGCTGGAACAGTGTACCACAAACCTAGAGTGTCATCAGTTTCCTTTTAAATTGTCATATAAATAGATATGAAAAAGATCTCTTTTATATATGTGTATGTGTGCACATATACACGTATGTAAATATTTATTAAATTTAGCAAGGGTGGACCTGTTAAACAGATTCAAAGATTTTATAGGCAAAACTCTTGCAAGTTAAGTTCTAAGAGCAACGGAGTGCTAAATGTTATGACAGGGTATTTAGGAGACTCTAACTGAGAGTAAGATAGTGTTCCAGTAGCTTAGACCACAATTATGGTAAAATTTCCTCCTTTGACTAGCATAATATTGCACTTTATGTCTGTAATGCTAAATGAAAGAGAGAATCAGCTTCAACTTCTGCTCAGTCACACCACTTTCTGGCTCACTCCAGATATGGTTTTAGATGCCTCTGTTTAGCCGTCTCCAAGATAAAGCTTGTATGCTTCTGGGCATAAATCTCAGGAGGGAGTACTCTCAGATAGTTTTTTCCCTCCAGTGTCCTAGAAAAAATTAAACACAGAGACATGACTCATACTGTCCAACTACATACATGAGTATGCAACGTATACCTTGGATTCCATGTTTAAAAAACATCGGTTTCTTGGGGGGGCAGCATAGTCACAAAATATATTTCCCAATCAAAATTGGAATCTCATATGAGATTCAGGCCCAAGTGTGGAGTATGGAGATGGCCAGTGCTCCTCTGGAGAGGACCATCAATAAATACTGTGGACAGGCAGTTCCACTTGGCCTCAAGGTCATACACCTTTTTCTGGTTTTTTTTAATTTAGTGCTATTGCTATAGATACAGGGCAATTTATGATGCTCAGCTGTAATCAGGATAGGAACAATTTTCCAACCCAATGAAAAATATGCTTCCTTTTTTACAGTTCTGTATCATAGAGATAATATACTATTTTTTTCTGTCCCACCCAGTTCAAAAGGGTAGGACATCTGGCAAGTCATGTTCATGCTTCTGAGGTAGAATATAGTAAGAAAAAGCTATGAAGTACTTAAATTACTGATTTCAAATTACATTAGTCCACATATAGATTGTAATTAAAGGGCAAATAAATACCTATTCTGGCAAAATAAGCATTTTGGTGGAACCCATTCTCTTTTTTGAAATTACAGTATTTTGGTAAATACTAACGAAGTCATTTGAGGACTAGAGGACATGCACCTCAGTTTCTATGGCACAGCTTCTCCCTTCTGACTACTCCACTTACTGAGAAATAATACTGCCTCTCATTGATATTAAGGTTAGGCTTTTCCACTGTATGTTCATTAAACAAATGCTTTAAATTTCAACATAATGAAATTCAACAAGACCAAGTCTTGCACCTGGGGAGGAATAACTGTCTGTATCAGTACAGGCTGGGAGATGACCTGCTGGAGAAGAGCTCTGTGGAGAAGGTCCACAGGACCTGGGGGTCCTGGTTGATGACAGGTTGGCTATGAGCCAGCAGTGTGCACTGGTGGCTAAGAGAGCCAATGGGATCTTGGGATGCATCAGGAAGAGTGTGGCCAAGGTCAAGGGAGGTGATCCTCCCCCTCTACTCTGCCTTGGTCAGGCCCCACCTGGAGTACTGTCTCCAGTTCTGGGCTCCCTGGTATAAAAAGGACAGGGACCTCCTGTCCAGACAAGGGCTACGAAGATGATTAAGGGCCTGGAACTTCTCCCGTATGAGGATAGGCTGAGTGATCTGGGACTGTTTAGTCTGGAGAAAAGAAGACTTAGGGGGGACCTAATTAGTGTTTATAAATATCTTAGGCATGGGATGCAGGGCGAATTGGCCAGCCCCTTTTCAGTGGTCTGTGGGGACAGGACAAGGGGCAATGGCTGCAAGTTAGAGCATAGGAAATTCCACACCAACATGTGGAAGAACTTTTGCACAGTGAGGGTGACAGAGCCCTGGCACAGGCTGCCCAGGGAGGTGGTGGAGTCTCCTTCTCTGGAGATATTCAAGACTTGTCTGGACGCCTATCTATGTAATATGAGATAGGGAGCCTGCTTAGGCAGGGGGGTTGGACCCGATGATCTCTTGAGGTCCCTTCCAACCTCTTTGATTCTATGATTTTATGATTCTATGATAATGTTCTTAAATCTTTGCTGATGTATTTATGAAATGATGACCAAAACAGATAATGTCTTTGGTAGTTTGCTGTTGTTGTTTTGTTTGTTTGTATTTTGTGCTACCATTGTTAAGAAAAACAGTGTGAATTTACCCATTCTGCAGGTTCTTAGATTGGCTTTCTGCATTTGAATTGGATTCCTTAAAAGAAACAACTATTTCAAAAGTTGTGAGCCACATGTATCTGGGGAATTACAGACCTTGGTGTTTCATCTCAGTGCTATATGAAATTGATTTGGAATGTAATTAAAGTAAACTTAGTAAAAGTTCTGACTCAGTATCACACTATAGGCACAAATTAATACAAGAGAAAATTACGCTTTTTGACCTGTTAGAAGTTACAGAAAAATTAATAAGCAATAGATGAAGCCCTGCTAAATGATTTAATATATGCCTTACATTTTCTTCTGATAAAGTGGTACATGAAAGTTCATTAGAATGAAGGGATAACTGGAAGATAAAAGGTTTTCTTGTCAGAGATTTTTTAACCAGTCATTCAATAGGAATTCAATTCACAACTAAGTCCTCAGGGCTATGAGGTGGAATCTCAAGGCTACAAGGTGTAATCTTCATAAAAGTTTGGGAATTGATAGCTAAAAGTCACGTACTTTTAAAAAATTATTTAAGAGAAACTGGTGCTGAAATATGCTAATTTCCATGAAATATAATCTTAATTTATAAACAAAACAATATCAACCGACCAACCAAACACAAAAACCCCAACCCAAAATCACCTTAAACATTTCCGTGTTACTTACTTGTACCAAAACACTGGATAATATGATCAAAGAATGTGAGTTGGGTTTAATTTGGATACATGCAACCTAACCATAATTTTTCAAAAAAAGTATTCAAGAAAGAGAAAAATGTCCTTCCTAATAATATAAAATCTGAAATTTCATAGTTCCTGTTCTAGGTGAAAACAGTAATAGCAAATGAATGTATAAAGTTTTGTTCAAAAAACACTAGATTGTGATAGATATTACATATAGACCAGGCAATAAATTCTAGTGATTTAGATACAATACATTCGTTGAAGCTAGTATTTGTATTCTTGTTTTACAAACAAGAAACTGCAGTAGAATGCACTGTCAAATTCCATTCTTAATATTTATGATATGAATCACATTTTGTACTGTTGTCTTTCTCTGACAACAGAGGTCAAGCTGAGACAATAAAAATTTGTGGAAATTGGCCCATTATAAAAGTCTTTCAACAATGAGAGAGAAATACCCATTTTTCCTCTCAGGGTACTATGAATCTAAATAAATGCAAGAACTGTTTTATGTTTTGTTTTATTTTAACTAGGACATAAGAAAAATCTTAAATATTTCAGAAAATGTCTGGAAATTCCCTCTGTACAATTGTTTTATGTTATTATCTGTATAATTTTATTTTAAAATATGGCCTGCCCTGTGGGGGGAAAAAAAAGAGTTCATGGATATAAGTCAAATACAAAATGCAAGGCTGAATCAATTTCAAAGCTCAGGAATTTGACATAAAGCTAAAACATTATACAATGTGAACCATAAAATTCGAGCCATATATGCCAACCTATGTATTTGCTGAGTCTAATATGCCTTTGAAGTTAAACCTATGGGATTCATTTTGTGTGTATTTTAATTTCTCTATTTCTCACTAAATCCACATTATATTTCTGTCACCTAATCTTTATTTAGCAAATGATTAAAGTCTGTATTAGCACAAAGCAATAGCCTCCAAGCTTACAGCTGGCCATAACAGACCATGCTGGAGCCTCTGCTGATTTGAAATGGTCCTGGAAAGCACTTTGCAGATGAAGAGGAAAGGCTCAGCTGCTAGCACTCTAGCTATACAGCCTCCATCAAATCTGAGTAACCCTGTGTTCCTATGGGTGAAAAGTTTGCAAAATGGACAGTAAATTATTTTTGTGGGACTTTTCTATTATCTAGAACTGCTGCTAACATTTTCTGTAGTAGTATATATAGTATCTGCTCATGACCTGCCACAGTACTGTTTAACAGACTCTACAGGAGGTAGTAGATAGCTCCCAAAATGTTCACCGCTCCACAATATTTATCCGTCTGTTATTGCCAGGTTTCTTTTACAGTTTCTTGCCAAATATTCACTTGTAAATAACAAAGTCTTTGATCAGTGCTTAAAAATGCAAATCCTTCCCTTCTTCATGATTCAGACAAAGAAAAGATGCCACCATGATTTTGCTGAAGCCAATGTTCTTCTCTGCTGCGATTCTGATTGTGATTTTTATCTGCTGGAGATTGTGTTCTCAAAAAAGGCTAGCATAGGTAGCAAATTCCTCCTTGTTCTCTCAAGCTGCATTGCTTGGATTATTTGGATAAAATATTTCCTACTAGTTTGGTATTTGAAAATGGGCCACAAAAATGTATTCTGTCTGTTAAAAACAGCTATGATTATCTTGATCATTTACAGCTTGATTTTACAGCCAGAGAATCTGTGGAGGGTAATAATTATTAAGACACCTGTTACCGAGCCTAAAGCGAACAAGAATTATTCACATTAAATCAGAGAGGTTGTGCTGGAAAATTCCTATTGTACAAGAATATTGTATCTACATTTCTACAGTCTTGCACAGAATCCTTACGTTCTTTTAGTTGGAAACTTGCCTATTCAATGCAGGACAAAAAGGTCAGCTATTAAGTTGTTACCACATTTCATATCTGTTAAGTGATAAAAATAAATAAAATCCTTATATGTTCAAAATCCCTAGAACTTCAAAGATAAATCATGCACAGTAATGTTATTGTGATAAGGTGCATACGTGCCTTTTTAAACCTATTTCCATGGTAGGTTATGAATACATAATGAAATTACTAAAATGTGACATTTTACTGAACCGGAGAAACAAAAAGGGAGTGAATCAGAGCTGTTAAGCTACTTTCCTACACTGAATCATACTGTTAAGGAATTTTCATTGAATCTATGGACACATTATCTTGTTGTATTTCTGACTCACCATAGCAACCGCATTTACCAAAAAAATTAAAAAAAAAAAAAAATCAATTTCACTTGAATTTTCTGTTAAAATAAAACATACTTAAGGGCAGATAAATAAAGATATGAAAACACATGGCATTGTATGCACTGTTTAATTGAATATTGAATTAATATATTAATTATGGGTTATTTACAACTTTAGGTAGAGCTGACCAACCATGATTTTTATTCACTGAGACCTTCTGACTTTTCTGAATTTTCCTAAACTGAATTTGAAAAGAAGGTTTTTTCATTTAAATAAATCACTGTGTGAATGGATTGGAAAATACAAAATCTTTTATTTTCCGCATGTTTTATTGTTATGGAGTTGTTAGCAGAAAAAGTCATCCTAGAGCACTAAATGGAAATATTAAATATTTCACTGAATTTAGATAAAATATACAAGACAAGTTAAATCTGAATAAGTATGTTTTGAGTAGAGTTAATTAAAAAAAGAATTGTAAGCGAATGTTACTGTGCTTGTAACCAATATTACTGTAATGCTCATACTTTTAAAAAATACTGTCTTTTTATTGAAAAATATTTAATATACCAAAAAAATGCTTTATTTTGGAAAAAATGCTTCATAAAAAATATTTTAAATGGTTTTATTTATGGGTTATTAGTAACATAAAGCTACAAAGGAAGGTAGCAAGTAAAGTAACATAAAGTTACAGGAAGTATTATGTAATAGGACATTGCCTCTTTGAGGAACTTAAGATAATACGAGATTTTAATTATTTTTAAAAAGTTTTATAAGTACTCATTGTATTTATAAATTCTTTTAAATAAGAAAAAAAGAGAAGTCTCTTGCTCTTGAAAACTCAAAGCAAGTATGGGGATGTACATACAATTAATTTGAAAAGATGTAGAGTCAGTTGCTCAAAACCTCGTTTTGGGTGGAAGGAAATTTATCTTACATATAAAATGAAGAATTAGTTTTAACTAAACAATAAATTATTTTTCCATGTTTAATTATTACAGAAGTTAAAAATAACAAAAGAATACATTTTAGAAAAAGTTTCATAATAACGTAATTGTATATAAATTATCACAGACACGCTTCCATGTATCTACCATTTACTCTTATGTTAATCTCACTCTCCCACTGCCCCTCAGGGTCTCTTGGTCCTGAATACGATATATTGTCCTACATATAGTACATGTTTGGGGTTTGGTTTGTTTTGTTTGTTGAGTTGTTTATAGTCCCGGCATCCCCAGTATAACCCTGTGTCCTTCGTATTACTGTCTCGTATCAGTACTTCTCTAACCTGCATCCTCAACCTCAACTTTCTATCATACTAGATCTAATTGTGTCTAAACTACTTTCAATGTTAATAGTGAATATTTCTATCCACATATATTACCAACACGTTACTGCTATCTGTATAAAAATTGTGGTTATGCCACACAATCTTACAAAGCTAAACAAAGTGAAACAAAAGAAATAATAACTACTCGGTCATTAGGAAATTGCTGTTACAGCTAAACTATTTAAAACAACACTCCAAGCAGGCCAAGAGGACTTAAGACAGACTGATGAGCCTCAGCCCAGCTGGTGCAAAGCCTCTCGCCTGTACTAGTGGCCTGCAATGCTCTATCTACTAGGCTAAATGGTTCCAAGGCAAGGTGACACCAATTGGCTATTTCCTCTCTGCTGAAGGACTAGCTTTTGTTAGAAGAGGTTGACATGAGCACTTGTTTCTGGGTCTCCTCATGGTGCAAGTGGTACCCTACTGACAGAATACTTTGCCATTTTCTTTGAGTGTGATTGTTAGCTCAAATTATGCAAAAGAAAATGTGAGGGTTGTGTGGAAGACAAACAGAGTCATCATTTTAGTTCAAAATTCAGTGTGCACAATGCTCTATGTCATGGGATGGGGCATGATCATTAGGAAGGACAATTTAAAGAGCTACTTAGGCAAAGCCTCAGTAGTGTTGGAAGACAGAGGAGGATGAAGGCTGTTTATTTTCCTCCCCTTTTGAGGGCAGCCCATAGACTCCCCACAAATGTATTCAGGCTTTGTCTTAAAAGAGTTATTTTGGGAAGGGGTAGTTAGCCAAGCAATCAGGAAGCAAATTAATGTTCAATCAATGTGGATGATTAGGGGGTGAATGCTCAAGCTTGTTTAACTGTGTAGATGTATCCATGAGTCCAAATATAAGTCCATGTATCTTCACTTTGAAAAAAAGAGGTCTGAAGTTTCAAAAGTGTCTGAGACATACAGCAAACACTTTGTTCTTCTTGCCACCTTTTATCACCTTTCTTAGACTATCAGTGCCACATATTTTACCTATTTTCTGTATCAAATGTGACAGTGTTATTAAAATTACCCATACATTTCTATCCAGAGGTCCATAAATAATTTCAATTATTGATTTTAATGGTGCACCTGCTCCAAGTTATTGCAATGCCATTAATGACTCATTAATGTGCTTAGATTTCCTGCTGATACCAGCTGAATGAATGGAAAATATTTCCTGTAGCATTACAAAATAATCAGGAAGACAGAAAAATTATGTGTACGTTTCATTCAATTTTAATGAATGTAGTGCTTATAAAATACATTGTATTAGCAGAAGCATAAAGGACTCTATCAAATAGGTAGCTGTGAGTGTATCATCTTTTATTACTTTATTAATTTTAATAGTAATAAGACAATTGCTTAAAAGGGATGACATTAGATAGCACTCTGGGAAAAGGACCATTTGCTTAGAATTGCATGACTGGGGACATTTGGAAGAGCTCAGAGATTTATTGATTAAAAAGCAAAAAGTGAGGAAGACTTTCCTGAGATACGTATCCTGAAGAATTTGAACAACAACAATTCTTAGCAGTTAAAGACAATAACATGGTGGTCAACAGTAGGAAAACAAAATAACCTGAGGAATTAGGTTCTGTGTGTGCATTAGAAAATCCTTGCATTCTAGTTCACCAGCCATACAGAATGAAGGGACTTCCTGTAAGGAATCAAGAGTTTCATCTTCCCTGCATCTTTTGTAGGTATACAAATACACACTTTCAACTGAGATCAGGAAAGCACATCCAGGTCTAGGAGTGCCTGGTAAGTGTTATGTAAAGAGTACAATACGTACTATGAGGTAGTAAGAAAACAAATACTTCCGCTCATGCCTGTCCCTGATTCCAAGATAGTAAGTGAAATTAAAATTACATTAAGGCATGGAGGTAAAAACAAGATCACAAAACTGTAACATGCATGGAAATCAGTGAGAACCTTAAGATTTAAAGGCAAGAGAGGGAACAGAGGAATGTCCCTTCCCTGGAAGTGTTCAAGACCAGGTTGGATGGGGCTTTGAGAAACCTGGTCTAGTACAGGGTATCCTTGCCTAGGCATGGGGATTGGAAACTACATGATCTCTAAGGTCCATTCCAATCCAAACAATTCTATGATTCTGTGGCTCTATGATTCTATGATGATGAAATTAGCAATTGTTTTGACAATTTTAATTAGGAAGACTTAAAGTGAACATTTTTTGAAGTATGGAAGAAATAGCTGTCTTGCATCATAGATAGCTCAGCATTAAATGAAAGGACTCACAAATCCCTAATGACACTTGTCATTTTTGTAGTGTGGCCAGTTAGTTATTATGACAAAGAATGTCAATACACCCAGGAAAAGCAATTTCTTTATTGCAGGAATCAATGTTCAAAACTTTTTGGCCTATGTTGTATAGGAACTTTGGTTAGATTAATGAAATAGTTTGACATGTAAGGCTATCAAACCACCTTCCAGAAAATTATTTCAGGGGTTGTTTTTCTCTCTGTCGAACCAAATAGTATGTTCTAACTGGCTGCTTCTCCGCAGTTCTCTACAAATGTGGTTGTCCTGAAGTAGATTTAAAATACAATTTATTTGTAAAATTGTAACTCTTTCAGAAAGCAATCACAATTTTTAAAACTGGAATGTATGCAAGCTTTATAATGAATTCTAGGGGTTTTGTTCGTGGTTTTTTTTTTAGAATTATTTATCATATACAACATACAGAACATAACAGTCAGCAATCTTTCCCCTAATACCAGAAAGTCATGAGCCAAATAGTAAGGTTATTTTATGATACAGGAAAATTCATTTAAATATTCTATCTATAATCTAACAATGCAAGAAGTACATTGCAATATGCTACCAATGGAGATCTTATGGGTTTACTGATTTTTTCTAAGATTTAAATTTTCACAGTATTTTCTCTCATAACTTTCTCATGAAGTAACCAGTTTACCAGGAAGGCTGCAACAACAAAAGGTCCTACAAAGATATTTTTTGACTAAGCGGGTCATTCACACAAGTAAAAATTATTATGCAGCAATCTCACAGAATTCTTTTCTCTGATATGTTGTTCAAAACAATGTAACTTTCAATAATTTTTATTGCATTGCAGTACAGGTAGTCTGAGGGCATTTAAGTTACGAACATCATGAAGACACTTCTCAAAGAAAGGCGAGGATCAGGAAGCAATCTTTGACCATCATTAGACTGAATTCAGTTTGCCTTTAGTGCCAAAAAAGAAAATATACCTACTCCAGTAATTTAGCATTAACACTTCTATTAACTAATCCTCTCAAGTTGTAGGAAATGCCATGCAATATGACTTCATAACATAATGCATTCCAAGCGCAGGAGAATTGTACTAATTTGGCAAAAGCTTTGGCCTCACTCATTCTTGTAGTTTTGTGTGGCTGGGTTCTGGTGGAGGAGGGGAGCCTGCAGGGGTGGCTTCTGCAAGAAGCAGCCAGAAGTTTTCCCTAGGCCCAACAGAGTAAACACCAGCTGACTCAAGGCCGGAGTCGTTGTTGACTATATAATATTTTCTCCCCTGTCCAGCTGAAAAGAGTGACTTTGGTGGGCACCTAGCCTCCAGCCAGGGTCTAACTGCCACAGTAATACTCTCAAAAAAGTTTAGCTACTATGTGATATGAGTGACAATATTTATATAAATTGATTCAGTTTGAGATATATACCCAGACTGAATGTTTTTATAATCTACATTTCACTTGTCAAGATTGACTGAAATCCTGTAAAAGTAACTACTCTTTTTCATGAGATATTTGTAGTTCAGAACTGAACCAGATATTTAATGAAAAATGTTGTACTATTTTTAGTCATAGAATGGTTCTGGTTGAAAAATGCCTTTATGATCACAAAGTCCAACTATTAACCTAATACTGCTACATCCACCACTAAACCATGTCCCTAAGTGCCACGTCTACATACATCTTAAACATCTTCAGGGGTGGTGAGATTCCACCACTTCCCTGAGCAGCCTGTTTCAATGTTTGAGAACCCTTTCAATGAAGAAATTTTTCCTAGCATCCTGTCTAAAGTTCCTATGGCTTAATTTGAGGTGAATTCCACTTCTATTGTTTGTTACTTGGGTAAAGAGACCAACACTCACCTTGCTACCACCTTCCTTCAGGTGTTTTAGAGGTCAGTAAGGTCCCCCCTCAGCTTCCTTTTCTACAGAATAAACAGTTTCCTCAGTCACTCCTCATATGACCTTTCATCACTTTTGTTGCCCTTCTTTGGACACACTTCAGCACCTCAATGCCTTTCTTGTAGGGAGGGACCCAAAACTGAATGCAGTGCACAAGACATGGCCTCACAAGTTCTGAGTGTAGGAAGATGATCCAACTCCTACTGGCCACATGATTTTTGATACAAGCTAGGATGTTGATGAACCTTCCAACACTGGTCAGGTGGGGTTTTTTCTATGCATTACATACATAGAAAAACTTATCCTAAAACAATTACTGGGATGGTCGTCATCAGTTGAAATATAGCTGACTACAGGAAGATATAAAGTAGAATTCTACATCTGAATTTTCAGCAAGGACTTGCTTATAGTCAATAGAGAGCAATGGAGAGAAGCAAACATTTCGCCTCTCATAAAATTTTTAGACTTCTACAATAGATAGTGAGAATTAGTCCCTAAAAGTGATTATTTCTCTCCCTTGAGTATAAAAAGAAGTCTGGAGTGGTCAGTTGAGAATTACCTAAAGCTAAAAAAGTTGCATCCTCCTGTAAATGTTTAAAGACAGATACTTCAATATATCATTATGAAAAAAAAAAAAAAAGTGGATAGTTATTTATATCATTATTGAAAGCAATTATATTAATCACATAACCAACTCTGCAATGAAAGAGGCCATGATGACTGGACTTAATTGTCTTAATAGTACTACCTCAAATCAATAGTAATTCCATATGCTTGTTCACATTGAGTTGAATCTTGACATCTCACTGAAGTAAATGTGATTACTAACTAGAGTAGTACTGATCTTAAGTAAGAAATTCTGGACTCTATAGAAATTCTTAAACTTGAATGAGATTTATGTCTGATTTTGGATTTGCATCCTCTAGAATCTACAAATTTTTATCCATACAGTTTAATGTTTTTCACTTTGTAAGTTTTTCACTTCGCTGCATCTAAAATGTTAGCTTTCATATTTTATTAACCTTGGGAATTATTATTTATTTCAATGTTCTCTTTGTATTTTCTTATGTAGCATGTAGTGACCTATTTTCCTTTCACAGAAACATATCTCTCTGATCCAGGAAGTTGCTTTTTTACAATCGACTGATGATAGCTGAGGTAACGTATAAAGAAAGGAAAAAAAAGTTCAAAGTAGAATTGATGGCAGCCAGTAAATCTGTTCTTTTCTGTATTAGCATGTAACACTGAGATGAAATATTTGGAACTTTTTTTTTTTGGTGCTTTCACAAGACATGAGTTTGTTTTTGTAGAGGGTTAACCTTCACTAGGGGCCAAACTCCCACACAGATGCACTTTTACTCCCCCTCCTCAGTAGTACAGGGAGACAAAATACAATGAAAAAGCTTGTGAGATGAAATAAACCCACAGAAATTATTTGCAAGTTATTGTAATTGGGAAAAAGAGAGTTAACTTGGGGGAAAATAATGTAATCTATTTCCCGTTAAAATAAATTGGCTTGTGAGAAACAAAGGCAAAAATATTAGAACACCTTCTTCCTCAACCTTCCCAGCTTTCTAGTCTGAATTTCCCTCCTTCATTACTGGCTCTTCAATCTTCTCCCTATCCTGCTGAGCCATGGGGCATTCTGGTCAGCCAGTAACCGTTTGCCTCTGCTGTTCCTTCCTCCTCACACTTTGCCTATGCTGCAGTGTGGGTCCTCTTCATTGGCTGCAGTCCTTCAGGAAATAACCATCTCCATGGGTTGCAGTCTGGACATCTCCTCCAGTGTGGTCCTCTTCAGTGGCTGCAGAGAAGTACTTGCTCCATCATGGAAGCTGAAGCACCTCCTCCTTTTCCTTCCTCTTTGACTTTGGTGTCTGCATAGTTCTTTGTCTTGCATTTTTCTTACTGCTCCCTCATGCAGCTGCTGGACAGTTGTTTTTTACCCTTTCTTAAATACACTGTGTGTGTAGTGCAATGTAATAAATTAGAGAGTTTTCTTTCTTCTGTGTTGAGTCTGTTTTGCCCATGACACTGATTGCGGAATGATCTCTTCCCTATCCTTATCTCAACTCCTAAGCCTCTCAATATATATTTTCTCTCATGTCCAGCTGCAAGGGGGAGTGATAGAGTAGTTTTGGTGGGTGTCCGGTCTCCAGCCAGGGTAAAACCACCACAACTTTGAATAAAAAACGTATTTTGTAAATGTGAGCATTTTACTATTTGTCCTTCAGAAAACCAGATGAGAATATTTTTAAAAGTCACAACATTATCTGGGTCAAGTTTTTTCTTTTTATGATTATCTTTACAGTCATTTGGGATTCCATCTTAATAGTCTAATATTTTACGTCATTGCTAACCATTGTAGTGTGAATTGCAAGAAAGATTTCAGAAGAATCATCATTAGTGAACCATTAAAATTGCTATGACTTGCTCAGATGCAACAAGATGATGAATATTTGCACTGATACAGGATATCATAGGTAAGACACATAGATCATAATTTTGGTTTTGAATAAAAGTTCAGGACCTGAGAAAGAAAGGAAGATGCATAAGCATGCTGCTTATCATTCACCTAAGTTCATTCAGGATTTTTTCTTGGTGAAAACCCAACAAAGGGACTTACAGAGGAATATGATTATTAAGTTGTGGAGGTGGCATTCATATTTCCAAGGAATACAAATATTTATAAATATTTTATACTGAGATTCTCTAGTACCTGTAAACTAGATTTTACCACTTCTGCAGTCAATAGGAAATAGTTACTGGTGCAGATATTGGTGTATAGTCTTGAACTCTTTTAAGAAGCTTTAGTTCACATGAGTCAGCACAAAACACATCTTTAGCATTTAATGAGTTATTAAGATTAATATTCCTAAATTCCATTTGATCATCTTTGAAACTTTAGTTTATAAGTATCTATTTTTATAATGCATTGGAACATTTATAATCCCTTAAAAAAAAAACCCACACCTTTTTTGTTAGCATAGTGAGGAAGAAATTACATACAAAAAGATGATTAATATCTTTGGTAATTACCTTTTATCTTCTTTCCATAAAACAAAATT
The DNA here is from genome assembly GCA_013400835.1 of Zapornia atra. Taxonomy (NCBI): domain Eukaryota; kingdom Metazoa; phylum Chordata; class Aves; order Gruiformes; family Rallidae; genus Zapornia; species Zapornia atra. The sequence continues at coordinate 53,846 of VZTU01018051.1, forward strand.
ATTTTCATTTTAATTTGGTTTAATCCTATTTATTAATCAGTAATGAAAAATTCTGTTGTGATTAGTGCTATCATTTGTCACTCCCCTCTTCTTGTTCCCTCCTTCTCCCTTTCTTTCCATACCTTCATTAAAGAGCTGTCCTTAAAGGTACTAGCGACATCAAGTAAGAAGAGAGCTGTGATTCCTTTACCAGTTTTCATTTTTATTGGAAATAAAAGCAAATGGGTTCTTTTTTTTTTCTTTCTTTTTTTTTTTAATTTAAAGAAAATAATCATCCCAGAATGCCACTTCATCTATCACAGGGGCATATATAATACTACAAACAGCTAAATACAGGATGTCAAGGCAACAGGAATAAAAGCAACAGAAAATTCAGCTGAGATTGCTTCTGCTTCTTGACACACAGCCCACAGGACAGAACATTCTTTCTACAAATAGCTTTGTGAAATTAGCTTTCAGTTTTGCTTAAAAAGCCTTAACAACTCTTTACATAAAAGCTTTAATGCTATTCCTTTTATAGCAGTAAAAACGTTGCTGTATTATGTTATCTGCACTAAACATGCATTTCACTATACAAGTTCAGATATATCTATGTTGTTTCCACATATATACACACAAACAGTGAACATGTAAATGGCCCCGCTATGATTGCCTCGTATACTGTCCTCTGTAAACATTTCAAAAAAAGCAGCTTATTGTTTCAACTTTCCTTCCACACATCATTGTCCTAATGCTCCTTTCTAAATACAATTTCATCATGTTTTGAAGTGTACAGTACCTCTATCTATACATCCATCTATCTATAAATAGATGCAAGATAAGTGAGAGTATAAAGAAGTGATTAATATGGTCAGACAAGCACTATGAAAAAAATATATTAATACAAAGTAACACTGATGGAAAAATAATTTAATATATTTTATAGACATTTACTGCATATATTTGTGTTACTAATCTTGCTCTTATAGGGTCTACTTACCCAAGTCTTCTTGAATTCAGTCCTAAAATCTATATCCAAGCCTTCATAATTAGAACACTTCTGGTTTTAAAGCTCTGTACTTGCCAAGCCTAACAGTCAAATTCAGATTCTGTTTTGTATACATAAATACGTGTAAGTATTTATAGTTCTGAAAATGCAGAGCTAGTGAACAGATAAAATACCACATTTTTATTATTTTAGCAACAGAACAGAAAAAAATATAAAAAGTTTCTGGTCTTCTGTGTTGCAACTATAGACTACAAAGTCTTGAAATAAATCACTCATCATTTAAATTGTACTATTGCTGTGGCTGGTTTTGAATGTAGCATTCTTATTCATTAGCCTATACTTCCTTATAAATCTGTGTCAATCCTGAATTGCTGATGTCAGTGGAAGTGCAGTAAGAGCAGTTGACACAAAGATTGAACATGGAATTGACATCAGTTTACTGCTGTAATCAGGTTTGATTCCCAGATTATCTACACATAGACATTATATTGCAATGTTTGAGTAGAAAATCTGCTCAGTCTTTTTGATTTGTTGATGATCATGTGGTTTTGAACTGGGAATTTTTCACCTTCTCTGAGGTCTATCATAAGATTTTGTTATTTTTGGTGTGCATTTTCAATTCTCTCAGACTGTATACATAGGAACTGTAGGGCTGTATAGGATTTCACCCACAAAATACTATCTAGAATTGATATGAAAATGTGGGTCTTCATAAGAAGTTCATGAAAAATGTGAAAACCATTTGAAACTTTTAATGTGAGTCAAAACACTACATATGGCTCTACTATATTTACTATTGGCTCAACAATACTTGGACCATAGGGAGTGAGACAAACTGACATGGACTACACAGTGGTCTTTTACAAAGTACTTGATAGATCTTCACTCAAATTTATTGTCTGCCTGGGCAATCTTCGTGGAAACATCCTATTTAATGAAAATGAGTTTTGTCTATTTGCTAGCACTATTTATACTGAAATATATATGTCAGTAAACAAGATTTTGTCATTATTAGCAATTTTTTGGGTTTACATTGCACTGCGGGTTTCTGTGGCAAGGTTTTGGTAGCAGGGGATCATGACAGGGATTGACTCTATGAGATCAGGAGCTGCTCTGTTGAGCAGAGCCAGTTCCAGCCAACATAAGGATGAACCCACTGCTAGCCAAAGGTGAGTCTGCCAGTGACAATGGTGGGGCCTCTGTGATATTCTATCAAAGAAAGGGTAAAAAACTGCCTTGCAGGAGCTGTGAAAATGAGTGGGAAAAAAACCCTAATAGGCTCTGGCACTCCATGCAGTCTGAGAGCTGGGTGGCTGCATGTTTTTGTGGCAGCTCTGTCTGGGTTGCTGCATCCGTTCCGGCATGCACAGAGGTCAGAGCTCTCTGACGGGTGGGTGCCATGGCTAAGTGCTTTCTGAGGGGGTGATGACCACAAGTGGAACTCATGGCTTGGGCTGTCCCTGCACGCCCTCCCACACAAACTGCCACAACACATCTCTCCTCTGCTCCCCAAGTCACTAGCACTCCCTGGGTGGCTCTTTACAGGCGTTGGCACCCTGGCAATACCCAGATCTCAGCAGCAGCTCATGCAAGAACTGCCAGGTCATGGTCGGCCTGTTCCTTTGCCTTGGTGCTTCCCAGGCTCTGGACAGTCAGGAAAAACTCTTGAGTGGTGGTATGTGCTAGTCTACAGTGGGTCAGGCTGTTCCCCTGAAGCCCATGGAGGGCCATGGTGGAGCACATACCTACTGTCCGTGGAGGACCTCCCACTGGGAGATGTGGCAGCCTGGTGAGAGCCTATGACAGAGCAGGCTCCTGGCAGGACCTGTGGCTCATGCAGGACCCACGCTGGAGCAGTCTGTTTCTGAAAGCCTTTACACACAACCTGTCCTTTATGCCTCACCTTCTGTTCTTCCTGACTCCCTCTTGCCTTGCATGCTCCCTATGGATTTATATTGCTCTACAACTTCAAATCAAATATCATCAGACTTGCTAGTAATACCTGGGAGCCAGGTACTGAAGCAGCCACAAGTCCAGGCTGGGTATTGGAAAGTCCAGAGGGTCTGCAAGTTTAATACTGGATCGACTAGAAGGTCCAGGGCAGCTGCTGGAGAGACCATGGTTCCTCAGGGTTAATTGGAAATTTATTTATGTATGAGTGTGTGTGTGTATAAGGCAGCTGGGCAGGAGAGGATCCAAGGGACAGCTACTTGTTAGACAAGGGTGTTTAACAGCAGTTACTGGATGGATCCATAGCGTACATAACTATGTGTACACTGGTGAGTGTGAGGGGTCTGGGTATGAGAAACTACAGTGCCACTGTGGGGTTTGGGGGTTTACACACTCAGGTGCCAGTGTCTGGGGAGAGCGAAGATCAAGGTCAAATTACTGAGGCATCCTTAGTAAGTGTCTAAGTTTAGTTACTGGTGTTATCCATATTTTTATAAATATATATATAATTTCCCACTGGCAGCCTTGTATCTTGATCAACCAGAGAAGGGAATGGAGTCAAGCTCTTTCTGTCAGCTGTACATGCCTGACTGTTTCTGAGTGTGTTGAACTGTGCAGACAGCTATGTATACATGTTTGTATGCACTGTGTATGTGTGTTTGGACATATGTCTACTGGCAACACATGCTCAGCCTCACTGATGGCTGGACCTGGGAACAGAGAGCTGCAACAGCCTCTATTCTATTGGGCTACCAGATTTGGAAGCTCCTAACATGAACCCACATGTCAAACTTTCCAGTTCTTCCATGATGTCTGACAAACCTCAGGTAGAAGTTACACAAAGCAAATATCTGAATCTTATTAAAAGAAGAATGAACATGATGGGAGCAGATAACTCCTGAAAAAGGTATCTTGAAACTTTTTTTTTTTTAGCATTATGACACAGACCAAGTCTTCGATAGCGATTCAGGGTCCCCCAGTTCTGTTAAACTTTCATATGTTGACTTAGTTGTGCACATCTCTAACAGGCTTTGTACTACACAAGTGGTGCGCATGCCCACTGGTTAATCAATCAAATCCTTAGGATGTTATGGACCAGATCGGGGAACTGATATTTGACAACCATAATAGAGGAAATTAATTTTTACAAAGTCCTACAGTGAAAAGAGACAGTGTTCACATACTTGGCCATGTAGTAGTCTGGTCATTTTCCCAGGCTGTTCAGAAATTTTAGGCATTCTAATTTTAGAATTACCCTGGAGCCTGAAGTTTTTCTTCAGTCAACTTGTGTATTCAGGCATAATTCTCTGTCTGCCTTACAGTTTAGTATCATTCAAGGTCTTTGATTAACATTCTTTTCCCCTCATAGAAGGTATTTTGTAATTCAGCTAGTTTTTCTGACACTTCTGAAATTCTGAAAGTTTGCTAGGACTTCTTCTGTGGTATAGTTTACTGTAGGTGCTGCAGAGCTTGAAATGATGGAATACCTGAAAAATCCTGACTGTCATGTCAAAATCCTTGTCAGTCTTGTGTATATTACAGCACCTGTATTCAACTCAGATTTGTAAGATTATGATTTCAAATTTTTTTCTTGCTCTTCTCATCAGCCCATAGCCCTTTCTGTGACTACAGCAGGACATAGGAAGAAAGGCTGGGATATCTGAGTCTTGTCAGTCTGAGGAAACGAAGACTTAGCACAGATCTTTTTGTTGTCTTCAATTACCTGAATGGGAGGAGGAAAGAGAGGGGAAGGAAAGGAAGCAAGAGCAGGGCAGGGACAAATTATTGTCGGAGGTGTGCAGTGATAGAGGAGATATTAGTTGGAACACTGAAATTGTCATTAGATATAGGGAGCTGTTTTTTCAACATAAGAGGGGCCAAACACTAATGAGTTGTCCAGAGAGTTTGTGGAATCTCTATCCTTAACTACTTAAAACTCAACTGGACATAGCCTAGAGCAACCTGCTTTAAACTGGGTCTGCTTTGACTGAGGATTTAAACCAGATGATCTCCAAGAATGACTTCCAACCTATATTGTTCTATGATTCAGGGAGTGTTACTGCATGCATAGCAGCCCACAGGTGGTCTTTCTTAAGCCATCAGCATTATATACCTTTTTAATTAATCACTGATTTCAGGAACATGCAGTGATAAAAAGTTTTTTTCAGCTTACAATTTGCACAGGCAGCTAGGAGGACAAACCATATCCTGGGGTGCACCAAGCACAGCATTGCCAGATGGTCCAGAAAAGTGATTTTCCGCTGCACTGGTGTGGCCTCACCATGAGTACTGTGTGCACTTTTGGGCACCACAGTACAAGAGGGACACAAAAATGTTGGAAAGTGTCTAGAGGAGGGCAACAAGGATAGTGAAGGATTTGAAGGGGAAGTCTTAAAAGGAGAGGCTGAAGTCCCTTGGTCTGTTCAGCTTGGAGAAAAGGAGACTGAGGGGAGACCTCACTGCAGTCTATGGCTTCCTGATGAGGGGAAGTGAAGGGGCAGGCACTGATCTTCTCTCTTTGGTGACCAGTGATAGAACCTGAGGAAGAATATGAAGATGTGATAGGGGAAGTTTAGGTTGGATATTAGGAAGAGATTCTTTACTGAGAGGGTGATTGAGCACTGGAACAGGCTCTCCGGGGAAGTGATCATAGCACTGAGCTTGACTGAGTTCAGGAAGCATCTGGATGATATACTCACAGTCCCATGCTTTGACTTGTCTGGCCATGAGTGGAGCCAGGAGTTGGACTTGATGATCCTTATGGGTCCCTTCCAACTCAGGGTATTCTGTGAGTCTATCATTCTAATTTCAAAATACAAGTCTAGCTTTTTAATTGTGGCATGGAGCTATAGTAAGTGCTGCCCTAAGACTACTAGGCTCATGTAGAAATTCTTGAAATTTCTTAAGGCTTTAGGCTTGTCCAGCTGTGTTCTTTAGTTTTATTTCTGCCTTCCCCTCAAGGCGTCAAAACAAACAGTTTGTAGTTTGTCTGCTACATAGTAGTCATTTGCGACATCAGATACTGACTCATATCAGGTTTAGATAATATTTTTTCTGGTGAAAATAGTATAGCAGAAGGACTAATGCAAAAATTTCCACAGATTTTCTCTTCTCCTAGAACAGGAAAATTGTATTTTTTATACACGACACTGCAGTAAGGATAGCAAATTTGTAAAATTTACTAAGAATGACATAAACAAGTGAGCTTTTTCAGTCATCAGGCAAAAACCAGAACTGTGTAGCACCATCAGCTATAGAACTGTGAATAAGCTCTTTTTTGGCTGTTTTTCAAACTAACAATTGCCTAAATTCTGGAAACGTGTTCTGCATTTGATTTACTCATCACATAAGAGGGACTTGTAAAATTTTACCTAATGGATGAGAATACTGCAGCTCACAGTCAGCATGTTTCTACAAACCTTACACAGTTCACTCTGTTTCAGATTTCTGTATGAGCCTGTATTAAGAAAATGGAATTTTTTTAACAATTTATATCAAAACTACATTAAAGGTATTTCTGCAATTTGTCCTTTACATTAGGTTACATAACGATGCACATTTCCTGGAAAAGCAGAGATGAAACGCCCTATTCCCACTGTGACCATGGTTGCTGTTCAAGTAGCCTCTGGAGAAATTAAAACAAAATTTATTACTACACACAGTTTTAACCAGGAAGTTATTTAGGAGGAGATAAAATGAATGAGTCAGTTTGAAAGGACAGAAGAATGGGAGGAGATAAGTAAGGCTGGTGATGTAAAGATGAAGTTAAATTAGTCCATCAAACATAGCTGGTTTAAAACCCACAGATAATCTAGAGAAAGCATGAAGAAGTTCAGTCAAAAAAATTGAGAAAATAATTAAATTGTCCTGAGAAATGTTACTCTTGTCTGCTTTTCCCTGACACACAGAACTTCTCTCTGACTCATCCTTGTATTCTTGCTCAAAGTCCACACAGGATAGGTATTTGGATTTTGGTACTTCATTACGTACAAGACTGGAATATTTGCTTATCTTGTTTTTAATGTAGGCAGCTTGAATAAATACTGATTTTTTTTTTTTCAATCTGTAATCCCTGCTTGGGTTGTGACTTCTCCTATTTAAGCTCTTTAGAGAAGCCCCCATTTATATCTATCATCCAAGCAGATTCATATATTGCTATTGGTCAAATAATACATACAGACAAACACCTAACAAATGATTACATGAAGAAATTAATCAATCTTCATTTTTGACCATTAATTGTCTTTATAACTATATAATTGCATTTTTTATGCATTCTGAAATAAATAAATTAACCCAATAGAAACATAGAATCATAGAATCACCTGGGTCATTCAAGTCCAGCCATAGCCTTACCCTGACTAGTCCACCTCCAGACCATGTCCTTAGTTTAGTTTATATTCCTTAGTTTATTTTATATTCCTTCCTTTGTTACATTCTTTCCTTTATTATATTTTGGTTTTTTTTATGCAAAGGCTCACATTCACCCTTTGTCTCTTTGATACTAAAGACAGTTGCACAAACACAGAGAAATTGTTGAAATCAGTAAGAGTATATAGAGTACATTACTATTGTGATACCATTGACACTAACTGAATGGAAGGAAGCACTTTGTTGCAAGTAGTGGTATTTTACCCATTCCACAATAATCTTGACATAGCTGGATCCCTCTAACCTTTAAGAGTTCACTTTTCAGACCCTACAGATTCAGAGTCCTTTCTGAATTACACAGAAAATAATATTCAGGTACTCTGCAAATGTCCGAATCCAAAAAAAGCATGTTAAATATGTATTATTTTAGCAGATTATGGCTATTCTGTGCACACTCCCCTGTTTTTAAAATCTGTAACACAGTACACAGTAATCATCTGTATAAACAGAAAATACTTTTGCTTCTTCATTCCTATGCATAATGAGCTATAAAAAATTATACAGATATTTTCAAGTGTAATGTAGCTATAACTGTAACTTTTGAAGCCTGGCTTTTACATTTGCATCCGGAGGAGTGTAGCCAGCAGGTCAAAGGAGGTGATCCTCCCCCTCTACTCTGCCCTGGTCAGGCCCCACCTGGAGTACTCTGTCCAGTTCTGGGCTCCTTGGTTTAAAAAGGACAGGGCGCTCCTGGAGAGAGTCCAGAGAAGGGCTACGAAGATGATTAGGGGCCTGGAGCATCTCCCCTATGAGGATAGGCTGAGGAAGTTGGGACTCTTCAGCCTTGAGAAGAGAAGACTAAAGGGGGACCTAATTAAAGTGGGGGATCAAATAAAGGGGATGCAGGGGGAATCAGCCAGCCCCTTTTCGGTGGTCTGTGGGGACAGGACAAGGGGCAACGGCTGCAAGTTGGAGCACAGGAAGTTCCGCACCAACATGCGGAAGAACTTTTGCACAGTGAGGGTGACAGAGCCCTGGCACAGGCTGCCCAGGGGGGTGGTGGAGTCTCCTTCTCTGGAGATATTCAAGACCCGTCTGGACGCCTATCTGAGTGATATGTCCTAGGGAGCCTGCTTTGGCAGGTGGGTTGGACCCGATGATCTCTTGAGGTCCCTTCCAACCCCTATGATTCTGTGATTCTATGATTCTATGATTCTATGATTCTATGATTCTATGATTCTATGATTTCCTTTCTTTATTTCTTTTGTTTGTGTTCCAGGTGCTTATTTTTTTTTCTCAGTTTTGCCTTGGGTATCCTTTCTTGAGGGGCTTTTTGGGGATACACATTCTAGTTCCTTGCGTGCAGTCACACCAAAAAGGACTGTGTCTTTCTTGACTTAAGCTACAGAGCAACAGACATAATGAATAGACTTAGTCATTCCTAGATGCAAACACTGAGCCAAATATTCTTAGAAAGTTCGTTTTTATTTCTCCTTTTCATGGAAACCCCTACTTCTTCTTATCATGAAACGAATTACTGAAAAATTACCAGAACATATTTTTCCTCCTAATTTTGTCATGGTTTTGTATACTCATCTACTTTCCAAATACAAACTCAGTTTGTCCACTACTTACTTCTTATTTAGTGTGGTTCTCCACTGACTTTGAGTAGCTCAGGATCAAGACTTGAACCTGGTTTTGACAAGCTAGTAAAACACTTATAGTAATTTCTCAAAATCTGTACAGTTTCTATTTGAACTGCATGGTTTGGAATGACACAGGTTAGGCTTTAACACAGTCCGTGGGAGTTTGGTATGGGAAGACTGGGTAAGGTAGCTGCTAGACCTGCTCAAGTACCTAAGTCTAGTTCATTTGATAGGATGGGTATAGCAGGTATGTAACAGTTATGTTTGCAGGACAGTGATTGTTATCCACCCTTTATAGCCATCTAACAAATTGTGTCCCATCTGCAGTCCCATCTGCTCAGTTGAAATCAGTTCAAAGCCAGTGACCTGGTAGGAAAAGATACTCACTCCAATCAATCCATGGCTAAGATTGGTCCCTACATGGTAGAAGTCCTTCTCCTTGGGTTTCAACTTCTGCACAGCTTCTGCACTGAATACTGTATATTGTGTCACCCTCTGCACCATGGGGTGATATCATTTTAGCTATTTATCACTTCCTATCAGCATAAACCACCAATGGCTGCTATTTTTATAACCTTGGGTCAATGCCTTTGACTTTCTCCATCCCAGGGGCAAACTAGTATTTACAGCTCCAAATTCTGTCCCTCTTTAGGTTGCTGCCCGAGCGTGTTATGAAAAAAATGTTGTCTTTCTTACCCAGATCATACTGAGTCAGCCTAGTCAGTTCAAGGGGGGCAGTTTTAGTTAGGTCTGATTTGTTAGCATGGTACTGCTGGGTAGGCTACATTCAGTTATAGCAGCTGATATGTCAAAAGGAAGTAATAAACATGTTCCAAAAATCATTCAGAAAGTTCAGAATGCTGTATGGCAACACACATGATGGAAAGTATTCAGCACTTGACAACATTTTTTTAATAGAAACACAACAAAAATTTGGAGGAAAACCTTATATCTGGAGAAATGAGAAAGGTTTTCTATTGATCTGGAAAAGTCCATAATTTCATCTTAGTCTACATTACTCTTAAAATTTTGGGATTTCATCTTTCACTTTTGACTATTTTGCTGTGTTTGTACAGAGAACAACTTATCCATGATATGCAGATCTTGATTCACTAGAGACTTTGTGTTAGTTTCTGATTTTGTAGACATCAACAGAATAAGAATGTAGATGTTTCAATAAACAAGTGATGAGCCTGAGTTTTTGCCATTGTTTTATAAGTGGATAAGAAGTTATGAAATATAAATTAACAAATTCATAGGATCATAGCCAAATAACTCTTCCTCTGAGGTTCAGTGCGTACAAGTTACTCATACAAACAAATCCTCATTTTGTGAAGAAAGCCAGTTTTGTAAGGTACTTGCTGTCAAGATAGGTCAATCAAGTCACAATTAGCTCTAATTAGCAATCCCACAGGCTATTAAAATTGTTTACTTTCTGTTGAGATATGCACAAAAAGGCACGTAATTTTTTCCCACTCATGAAAACATCAAAGAAGAGTAATTCCTATCTGAACCTTAAAACCAATTATAGATGAGGACAAGCACAGAAGTTATATCAACAGAATTTAGGAAACCATTTATATTACTAATTACAGCATTACAGATAGCTGAGGGAGTATATAACAATATTCCTGTTAGGGTCTAAATAAAGGGTCCAAATACTTTTTTTTTTTTTTTTAATAAAACATTTCACAAGTACAGAGAAATGAACTGACAGATCTCTGACTCTCCTGTGAGCTCTGGAACTGTAGAAATTCTTATTTCAATATATGAATAAGGAGGTAGAACGGCAGTAAGGTTTTGTTCTTATTTAAGTACATAAATTAGTGGCCTTGATTACAAAAAGATGAGTTTAACATAGATCAACTACTTGATCTTGTTCCTTTTTTAAAAAAGCTAACATATAATAGAAAATTCAAATAAGAAATTAAGGGCCTAAGGAAATCCATGGTTTTCTTGTCTCAGTATTTAAAATTGCTTATAATTATTTATATAAGTATTTAAAATTGCCTATAGAGGGGAAAGCAAGCTTCATGGAAAGCAGTGAGCATGGGGTTTAGAACTTAGAGGCCTACAAGCTATTTTGCATTAGAATTGAATTTAGAAAAAAAGTGTTAAATTCTTCATTGGACCAGGAAGAAATTATTGCACTAGATCTTGTTTTAATTTAACATAATTACTTGTCTAGCTTAGGACAAAAAAGGATCCAGCAAGGATGTAGTCCAGAACAAGGGTTTTGCCCTAAAACATCTGTTTCAGTTTATCTAACCTGCTAAATATGCTTAGATGCTAGTGGTAAGAAACGAGCTTTTAAGTAACAATTTTAAACATATCTTTCAAAATGCGTAAATAGTACTTACATAGGAACCCACCTAAATGGTATTCCTCTGGATCCATTTAAAGTACTTGAATGTGTTGAGAAAAAGGCAACAAAGCTGGTGACAGGGCTGAAGGCATATCCTATGAGGAGTGGCTAAGGACTTTGGGCTTGTCTAGTTTGGAGAGAAGGAGGCTGAGGGGTGACCTCATCATTCTCTACAGTGTCCTGAGGAGGGGAAGTGGAGAGGGAAGGGTTGACCTCTTCTCGACAGGATCCAGCAATAGGCACTGGGAATGGTTCAAAGCTGCATCAGAGGAGGTTTAGACCAGACATTAGGAAGGATTTCTTTGCTGAGGTGGGGGTCAAACAGTGGAACAGTCTTCCCAGAGAGGTGGCCAAAGCCCCATCCTGGTAAGTGTTTAAGAGGCATTTGGACAATGTCCTTAATAATATTCTTCAACTTTTTGTCAGCCCTGAAGTGTTCAGGCAGTTGGGTTAGATCATCTTTGTAGGTTTCTTCCAGCTGAAATATTCTTGTCTGGTCTAGTCTAGTCAGATGCTAATGTTTGTTTGTTTGTTTGTTTTTTTACAGGTAAAATTACAGTCACCCATTCCATATTCATGATAATATATTAGATTCACCAGAAAATTTATTATTCTTATGATTATTTTAATCCAAATTAATGCAATGAAAACTGCAATCCATTATAGCTGAGATGGGAAACTATAATTCTGATGAAGCTTATGTCTTTCAATATTCAAATAATGTAAAAGCATATGGTTAGGTTTTAATTACAAACTGCTCTTGAAGAATGAAAAATATGAACTACATCTCTAGTTACCTTACAAAAATATTTATTTAAAGGTTTTTAATTATTATTATTATTTGAGAAATAGATATGCATAAACAATTAAGGCAATATTTAGATCATCCCAATATGTGTGTAGAATAAAACATTGAAGTCACTAAATTTCACTTCATCCTTTCCATAACAATGTATTGGCCGGTTTGGCACTTCCTAACATATTTGTTAGACTTCATCTAACATGATGTATGACTGATTATTTCTTTTTAATTAAAATAATACAATCCAAAGGATTCCAATCCCTTATACCCCTGACATAAATGAGATTACCTACATTCATTTGCAACATAGTAGATTAACCTGTCTCTCTAAATGTATGCTTACCAGAAAACAGCAATCACGTTAATGCGTTTCATCCAGACTCTATAAAGCTGCACAGGAGAAAAGATGGGTTTTATAATGAGACCATGAGATTAACAGATATGAGCTGTAGGAGACCAAGAAGGGGGAAAAAAATAACAACCTGAATCAACTGGTCCTAAATCAAACAACCTGGCAGCTGATTACATGGAAGGAAGCTCCAGGTCAGAAATTTCTGGTTATCACAGCTCAGGCAATATGGTGCAAGAAAAGAAACAGGCTAGCCAGAAACATTTTAGGCTTTTGAAGGTGAATCCTTAACGTATTAATTCTACACAGAAGCTCACAGGAAGTTAATGAAACTCCAAAGTGTCTGCTGCTGGCACGGAAGAGCAAATCCCACTTTTCAGACTGCCGAGTGAAGTGGAAAGTGATGGTATTATTTTGGTCTATATGTATTTCACTGCAGTTTCTGTGTTGGTGAAAACTGAAGAGCTGAAAGCAAATCTGACCAGAAAGCATTGTATTTTCAAAGTTACGATCAAAACCACTATGTTTTAGTCAAGACAGATTTTTGGTGTACTGACAGTAAGAACATTACAGAAATTTCACCCTCTCTCAAGAAAAAAAAAATAGTTCCTGAAAGGCTTTGCACTGTGTTTTATTTAATAAGTGTTCTGGAATTCTTTGTATTAAATGTTGTGTGTTTCATGAAGTTAAATCGAATTTCATAGACTCTCCTCCCTTCTATCAAAGCACTGTTTTATAGTTACTGCAAAAAGTACTTGCTGGACTCTGATCAAAGCTTCTATAATACAAGTAGGGAAGTTATCACCACTGCCCTTTTGTGATTCTGAGGGAAATAAAGAAAACATGACTATTCAAAGCTACATCTATTGTCACAGCCAAGTGGTGTTCAAACCTCACAATATTGAATTGTTCCTTAATTCTGAGACCTGAAAGTTAAAATGGATCTAAATAAATTCCATATTATTACCAAAAATAAGGGGGAGGGAGGAGTAGATTTGTTGGGTTTTTTTGTTTTTTTCTTTTTTAGCTGAATGAAAGGCTCAGCCGTTTGGAGAAATAAGAAGACAAAGAAAAAGAGTTCTCTTCATTATTTTTTTTCCACAAACTAATTATCTTGCATTTACAGCCCGCCCCCTCCCGCCCCCCCCTTTCATAGACACTGTCAGGCTCAGATTAATTCTGGTAGTAGTATATACATACTTTGCAATATATACATTTTGCAATTTATATACTTTGCAGTATACTTTCTTAGTAAGTTCATTTATGAATGTAAATCTTGTAATTCA